>JAPMLY010002209.1:0-57094 GCA_026401115.1 Tetraselmis chui | reverse complement strand
ACCACACTCACGGGGTCCACCACCCCACTCTCAGTTCCCATCCGCCTCCTCGCCGCAATCCTCACCGAACCCCTCGATACTATCCACAACCGCCTCCCCATCACGAACCTCCATACCAAACAGGCTTCCCCCCCCACCACTATACATCCCTCGTGGATTCCCCTCCTCTCCCCTCACCTCCCCCGCTCCACCCACACCCTCCAATCCGGCATCTACACCCCCCGCACCAATCACCCCACCCCCATAGCACCCATCACACATCTAGACTCAGAATACCTCACCCCCTCCGACCACCCCTACCCCCCCTGCGACGTAACACGCATCATCTCCAAACACAAAGACACAGAATACGGCCAAACACAATACATGGTTGAATGGGCCCCGGAACACCTCACGGAATGGGACATTCAGCTACAACTCGACGACGGCTTCCGCCTCATCTCCTCCACTCCCACATCGGTATGCCTCCCCTCCCCCTCCCCCTCTACCTGCTCCATCTGCCACGAAACCCTGCACACAGAACCCTCCTCCACCTGCTGCACATGCCCGCACTTTGCCATACACTCCCAGTGCCGCCCAGCTCAGGGCCCCGCCACATGGCAGTGCGACTGGTGCGCTCGCGGCCAACACCACGACCTCACCCACCTCCACGAAGTGCAGTGGGCCCCATGCCTACAACTCCACGACACCATCAGTGAGACCCCCTCCGGCCCCACCGCCCTCACCGCATTTAACTCCGGCTATGTCCCCTCCACCACACCCATTCTGCCTGACCCCGGACCCCCTCCATGGTCACACCCCCTCATCTCATTTAACCACGACCCCATCAACCCCGACCTTGACATGCTCCCTACCGGTAAATTCGCTATCCACGCACACCCCTCACTCCACGACACCACCATACTCTGCACTCCCAACGGCCGCGCGGTCACCACCCTTAACGGCCCCAGAGTCCGCCACCTATACCAACTCTTCCGCCCCGACCTCTCTCATCTTACGTTTGAAGAGGAGGTCTACCACCTCCTCACCCGCCTTGGCTCCCGCTCTGAAATACACTCACCCACACCCGCCACCACCACCCGTAATAGATGGGCCACCAGAGAAGACCTCCTCACAGCCCTCCGTCACACATTCCGCATCCAGACAGAACTCTACTCCGACCCCCTCAATAAATCCCTTCACTCCCACACATACCACTCCCTCTATCCCGAAGATATAGTCTTCTCATCCAGCGGTAGCAATGCCCCACACACCTGGCAAGGCACCAACATAGCCAACCCCGAATACGACCACGAATGCATGAGACGAGCCATGGAACACGCAATCACCAGCGCACACCTCACAGCCCCTCACACACCCAGCGCAACCATCCTCATCCTCCCCCGGTGGGAACACACGCCCTACCGCCACTCCAAATACATCAACTCCCCATACACCCACCACCTCTACACCCTCCCCAACGACGCAAACACATTCCTACCCCCCGACCAACACACCGGCAACCCCACCCCTACCCCATTCGGCACACGATGGATGGTAGACATATACCTCGTCGCTAACCCCCTCGCACTCTCCGCCCTCCCATCACCCACAGCCATGACAGCACTTCACAACACTCTCGAATCTATATACGACACTCACCTCCCCAACCCTATCATCACCCCCCCTCCTCCACACCTCTTTGACACCTACTCACCCCACTCAGCAGGTATATACCACCGCCCCCCAAACCCAACTCACCCCCTCACATACCCCCTCCCGGACCGCGTACATCTAACGTACCCCCCCACCAGAGGCACCCCTGCTTGGAACTGGCAGGACTTTGTCTACACAGACGGCTCGAAAAAAGGCGGCTCGACCCCCCTCGGAGCAGCAGCTACCCACCCCGCCTCGGACACCAGAATCAAAATCCTGGTGACCTCTACCCCTCCCTCACATACAATAAATCGTGCTGAATTAGCTGGCATAGATATAGGCCTCCAACTTGGCCACACCCACCTCCTCACAGACAGTGCGTGCTCCCTCCGCCTTATTCAAGGTTACTTAAACTGCCCTTCTGCTTACCGCCATAACATTCACCGCGACACCCTCCTATCTATCACACACACCCTTAAAACCCGATGCGAAGCAGGCATCCGTACACACCTCGGTAAAATAAAAGCCCACAACCACTCCATCGGCAACGACCTCGCAGACACCCTCGCCAACCAAATAGCGGATGGCCACCCACCCGATACTACATACACCACCGGTTCAGAAGTCACGATAGGCCACTGGACATGGCCATACACCCTCATCCCACAAACCTTAGGGGACCCCACTCCCTACAGATACACCAACCTCAAATCCGACGCACACAAATACAGCACAATACACACACACACTCCTCTCTCGCAAACAACCAAACACGGAGCCCTCCTCGCCCGCGCCGCGTCGGACGGCGCCGACTTTTCTTACCACAAAAAACACTCAACTCTCACAAATATACAGTTCACACACAAACAGGAATTCATGTGGGGCGTCCACAACACCCGCCTACTTACTCACAACCCCACCCTGCGCTGCCCCCTATGTGGCCAATTCACTAGCAACGGCCACATGGCCGGTAACTGCCCCTCAATGTCTGGTCTAAGACAGGACCGTCACAACAGCGCTCTACAACTCCTACTCTCCCTACTGGAACGCCACAACGGAGGACGCTGGGAAACCATCACCGCAGACTTCGGTAACAAACCCATAAAATCGTTTGATACCCCCACCCCTGCCCTCACCCCACTCGACTGCCACCCTCCTCACCCCACCCACATGCCCACCCGCCTTGTTGCTGCTGACGAAGGTCTCTCGCATGACTCCCTAACCTCATGCCCCGCCGTCCTCCCCCCTGAGATTCTCCCTCCCTGCTTCGTCCCCCAGCACACAAACCTGACTTCATCCGCATCCTCGAACCCAGATTCGTTGGTCACTCCAACGGTCGCCGACGTTACGCATCCATAAAAAAGATTCAGATAGGAGAATGGAAGTACTGCACAGACAATAACCTCTCTCACACTGCCGACCACATACGCGCCAAATACACACCCCTTGCGAACGCCATCAGAAACCACTGGCCAGGCACAGTGGTCGATATCCTCCCCATCGTCATGAGCCGCACAGGTACACCGCACTCCTCCACCATCACGAGTCTCACCTCCCTTCTCACCGCCCGCACCGACCCTCCGGATAAACTCGTCTCCAAAACACGCCTCGACACATCTCGCATCCTTGCAAAACTCCATACGCATACTGTCCAATGGCTGCATCACCTCCTACGCATATACCGCATCAAGTCCCGCACGACCTCCCGCCACGCATCCGCACATTACCTCCATGCACGACCCTGACTGCACACAACCTCCGCCTCTACTTGCACCCTCCCCGGGGGGGAGTAAAACCCCCGAACACCCTTGGAGAGGTTGGATTAGGTGGTTAACGGTCTAGCCCTGACTTGTAAGTTCCCTGTATGGCATAGTTGGGAGGGCCCAGAGACAGCAGCCGACGCATCCGGCTTTTGATCTGAGGGTGTGGCGTGTGTGCTTTAGGACGCCGGACGGGGGGGCTGGTTTGAGGGCTGTGTCTGTTGGTGTGCGTGCCGTTGGAGAGGAGTCCATGGGGTCGGTGTGGGGAAGGGAGGGGGGGAGGAGTTGGAGGGGGGGAGATAGCATGTGGGGGGTGGAGTCAGTGCGTTGGGGGGGGGAAGGAGGTGGGGGGTTAATGCCGGTTGGGTGGGAGGAGGCTGTGGTGGGGTGTGTGAGGGGGGTGGAGGAGGAATCCATGTGGTCGACTGAGGTTTCGAGGATGGTGGGGAGGGGGGGAGGGGGAGGAGGGGTGGTGGCGGGCAAGGGGGTAGGGTCAGCAGGGTGAGCGGGTTGGGGGTACGTAGGATGGGCGGGGGAGGGGGAGCGACGTTTTTTGGAGGGGCGCTGGTTGCGAGTGCGAGGGGGAGGGGGGGAGTATGAAGGGGCCATTTGGATGTCGGGTAGAGAGTCGAGGTCGAGGGGGGTATCGTCAGGGGTAAGGAGAGAGGGGGGGTTGCGAAGGAGGGATTTGTTTTTTGCGAGGGTGAGCTGAGGGGGGGAGGGGGAGGTGGTGAAGATGGGGTCTGTGATGCGGGACCTGCCGAAGGTGGAGTAGTGGTGGGGTGTGATGTATAGGGAGCATGTGGTGTTGGTGGGGGTGCCGCGGTGTATGTAGGTGTGGGGGAGGGGAATGGTGGCAGTGCCGTTGGTTGAGATAAGGATGCAGTACATGATTTTGGTGAGGGAGATTTGGATGCTGGTGTTGATGTGAGGGGAAGGGGAGGGGTGGGAGCGGAAGTATGAGCCGTCAGGAAATTTTTTGAGGGAGGTGTGGTGTGAGATGTCGAAGGTGGAGGGTGTGGAGTTGTGGGAGTGGGTGTGTGACTGTGCGTATTCTGAAGCTGTTTGATGGAGGAGGGTGGAGAGCCAGTGTGAAGAAGGGATAGTACCTTGTGATGTGGGTTGGGGGAAGGGGAGGGGGTGGGGGGACTGGATGAGGACTGTGGTGAGACAGGTGTCAGTCCAGGAGGTGCCTGGGACATGGCCTGTGAGAGGGGGGGGTGTGATGGTAATTGTGTAGTTTTGGGGGGTGGGGGGTACGGTGTGAATAGCATTTTGAAGGGTGGCATGAAAATGTACAGGTCCTGATTGTGAAAGAACTGGATTATGGGGTGGGTGGAGGATATGCATCCAGAAGGAGAGGGGGTCGTTCACGACCTGGACGGGTTCCCGTGTAGGTTGTAGGGCGTCCGCGATCTGGAGCAGGAGTTGGGCTGGTTCCGGGAGGTCCTCCATTCGGGGGGCAGGGGTGGTGGCGCTGGCGTTCCAGGTGTCGGCGAGTTCCGTGGCGAGTCGATCCAACAGGAGGGCCTGTATCAGGGGAACGACGTCTGGGCCGGAGAGATGAGTGAACAAGGAGGAGCTAATTTTCAGGCGTTGGCCCGAAATTGCGGGAACGGCTACAGCACGTATAATCTGAATTTCTTGCTGTCTCAGGGTGGTGGAAAGTTGGGGGTCCGAGGCGGCGCAGGGTGGCGTTGGACCTCCCGACGGGAGTTCACGCTGGCGTGAAGCGAGCTGATAAAGTAAGCCAACTGTGATGCAGGAGGTGGGGATGTCCAGTCGGACCTCCTGGTGACCATGTGAGAGTGCGACTGGCAGTGGGGTGAGATCGTGTTGCTGGGGCATGGCTGGGTGTGGGGTGCGGGTGACTGAGGCTGTCCATTTCGCACGATGGGCGAGTTCCCGACCGATTATATTTTTCGCGCGGGCCGGAATATCGGTTAGGGCGTGAACTTTTTCGAGAAGCCAGCGTCGAGCGAGGGAGCAGGCGGAGAGGAGCATAAGTGAGGAAGACGGCGTGTTTGGTAGGAACACACCGTGGAGCCAGAAGCTGGCAGTGTCAGGGGGGGCGGTGGAGTACTGGCCTGTCAGTAGGTAGGAGTCGATCAGGCGAGCAGAGAGGTCAACGGCCCCTCCAAGGTCGGGGGCAGTCGTCGGGGTGGAGAGGACCAGGGGAGTTTGAAGCCCTGTGCCCGGCGTGGGTTCCAGGGGTGTGCCTCGTCCGTAGTCCGCATGTGTGAGCTGTGGGGCTGTGAGGAAAGGAGCAAGTGGGTGACCCACAAGGCGGTTGCGGGGGCCGATGTGGTCTTCCGCGAAGAGGGGTGTGGGGCGGTCTTTGAGGAGTACCTGTTTGTATGATTCCGGGAGGGCGGAAGGTGATGACATAGTGGTCGTAAGGTGGGTGTCGATGTGTGTGTAAGTGGTGGATTTGGAGTGGAGAGAGAGAGGGTTAGAGGTGGTCAGCGTGTGTTGGCGGCACACGACCAGGTCTGATGGGACCTGGGTTTGTTTTTCACGGACGTCTGATGGGAACGTCAGGACGCTCGGAGGGGCGCGTGAGAGTGCGCCGGCTCCGTGGGAGAGTGATTTTTGTAATCTTTTTGATACGCACGAGTGTCGTAGTATTGGACGGAGTACTCGGAATGTTTGAGATGTAGGTGGCGCAGATTCCGGCATGTGAACCGAATTCAAATTTGTGAAAGCTGCGCCGTGTACCGTGTGATGTGCCTACGGATCCACTGACCTGGGTGAGCTAGGCTCGGGTGGGGAGAGGTGATCGGTGCCCGTCGTCCGACGGGCCCTGTGGTCACCAGTCTATCGCTCATAGGGAGGCCAAGCCCGGAGCGAAGACGGTCGGCGTTGCTCATCCGAGCTACCGACCCATCCCCTATATTTTTAACGTCAGTAGTACTTTAGTAGTACTTTGGATCTTTTTACTGTCTTTAGTGACGGTAGGATGAGTTTTTTGGTCTCGCTCTACCGGACACGAGGAACATACAACCCAGCCCCGACCACTCAGACGTCCGCGTCCATAGCAAGACACGTCCGGACAACCGCGGACAACCACCACCCGGCGGCACTCGTGAAGTACCGACTCATTGAGGCTTAGGCCCACGCACCTTGGCACGCCTCGATGCGCAACCACGTCGGAGGAGTCGGCGGGACATCGTCGGAGGAGTCGGAGGAGTCGGAGGAGACGGACGACATGGGCGACCTCGTGCTCGACCTCCTCACCGGATCCCTTGCCCCCACCACCTACAACAACTACGGCACCAGAATGCGACGTTTCATTGTTCTTTGCGAGGAAGACGGTATCACCCCGCCAAAGCTACCGCGGCCGGCATGTTACATTTACATCATGGCTCGCCCGAGCAAAAACAGTCCCGGTCGGCAGCCTCCAACCCTACTTCTCAGTTCTCAGCGATCAACAATTTGTTTCGAGACCACCTTAATGAGAAAGTGGCGTTGGGACCACTTCTAACGGACGCACGTCGAGGACTCGCCATACAACAACAGCCCATCACCGACCCCGACATCCGCATACCAATCCCAGCACCCATTGTACAACAAGTGCTACATTTCGTCCACCGATAATACCGCGCGTTGACGTGGCAGCCGGACACCATCGTACACATTCGGACTTTCCGCGCAAGTCTCGCAATATGCATAACTACTGTTATTTTGGCCGCGCGGAAACTGGAGTACGCTGCCACATGGACGACATCGCGGTCGACATGCCGGGGGGTTACATAATGTTATTCGTACGAAAAGCAAATGGAGATCACCGACAAGCCGCTACTACAGCTGCCGATTGTTGCAAAACCGCTATAAGCGGACCTCGTGGAGGCGTTTACCGTTGGACGCACCACTTAATGTTACCAGCTCGACAATGGGCCCGAGCCCACAACCTTCTTGGCCATTTCACGCGACGAGACACCGCACGCGTGGACTGCAAGGACCATCACCTTGTGGATTCGAGAGGCGTGCATCGTCATTGGCGCTTCACCCCCTCCCCCCCCCCGCAATTCAAATGGACATCGCATAGCCTACGGAAAGGCGCGGCGTCCGCCGCTGCATGCATCGGCGCACCCATCACCAAGATTCACTATATGGGAGGTTCATCGAAAATTAGCGACATCGCCACTTGCAAGTACATCGACCCTACCATCAGCGTAACACATGTTGCATGGTTGATCTTCGGATGGATAGTCGCCAAACCCCCGGTTCAATAGCCTAAGCCGACCTTCGGCCGTTCTTAGATGGTATAATTTGACTCCGAGTCGCTTAATTCCTGTACTGGCAAAATTGGGGTTTAACGGTCAGTTAACGTACCATGTGGAGTTCACCAAAGGCAACGCGCGGAGACAAAGCGTCACAAGCGCAACAATTTGTCAGCGGCGGACGCCCACCTACTTTACCTCTAAAGCGACTCCTCTAGCTGGCCACCTTATGCCTTTTAGCTTGCCCAATTGGCTCGCGCAACCCACCCACCCTTCCTTGCTCAAGCGTTAAATAGATATAACACCTCTAAATAGGTGTTTTGTTGCCTATTCATCCAAAATATAAGTAAGCTCTCATCTTTGGCATAATCTTACTCCTTGTCGCTAGATGGGCTCAGTTCGATCACATCCACCGACAACACTCGCTTTAAGCTGCTTCCATAACCATACATGCTTGCTTCTCGGCTCTACTAGACTTGGGTGGTGCCCGAGCTAGGTGTTGTCGTGCTTGACGTCGTGAGTGGGGCGCGTGTTTCTTACATACTAGCCTATGTTCGACATAATGCATGTCCGAAATTTTGTGGAGGAGTGGAAGCAGTGATAGTGGCAGCTGCATCGCTTGCGCGACGCTTTTTATTTATCTATTTTTGCTCCCTCGGAATATGGGACTGGCAGGTAACCCGCACCGGCACCCTCTACAGGCAAGTCGTCGTTTTGCAAGCATGACTGAGAGCAGACGAATTTCGAAATAAACCTCAAACTCATTATCGATCGTCATGAGACGCTTAACATCTCATCTTTCGCGGATGGTGAGACGCTCATTCAAATAAATCAAAATTATTATTTAATTATTTGATTTAATCTACATACGCTCTACTAACTAACAATAGTGACATTCGACCGGTGCAGCCTGGCCTGGCCTGGTCGACATTTAACAAAAGACTGTGCTGTCCTTCATAAATCGGGCAATTTACATCCCGCCTCCGAATCTATTAATGCAGAACATCGGAACAAGCCTAGCGATTAAAAAGCTTAGCCATATGCTGTTTAAAATCGAATGTTGTTTGAATTAGTCGCCTTATTTAATTAAAATCTACATATACGCCCTACATAGACCGGTACAACCTGGCCTAGTCGGCATTTAATGAAAGACTGGCAGCTCAACCCCCGCATCTTCACTTACATGGACTCGTTGTGGGGCCCCCACTCCATCGACAGATTTGCCACGCAAGGCAACACGCAACTTCCCGCTACAATGCCCGGTGACGAGACCCAACCTCCGAAGCCGTGGACTACCTCCATCTTCCCGACAAGCTCTGGACCTCGGAGACCAACCGGTGCAACCCGCCGACGCTCCTTCCCGACTTCGTCCGAAAGTTACGCCAATGTGGCGCCGAGGCGACCGTCGTCGCACCATACGGGCCCTCCGAAGTTCCAAATAGTGGTACCAACTACTAAGCGAACTATCCGACGAGCAAATCATGTACCCCCCCCCAGATTTATTCTGTCCGGGCAAGCGTGGAGCGTACGAGGGCGTAGGACCACCCGGCTAGAGCGTCACGGCCTTCCACGTACCACGCCGGTCTCGCTCTACCGGACACGAGGAACATACAACCCAGCCCCGACCACTCAGACGTCCGCGTCCATAGCAAGACACGTCCGGACAACCGCGGACAACCACCACCCGGCGGCACTCGTGAAGTACCGACTCATTGAGGCTTCGGCCCACGCACCTTGGCAGGCCTCGATGCGCAACCACATCGGAGGAGTCGGCGGGACATCGTCGGAGGAGTCGGAGGAGTCGGAGGAGACGGACGACATGGGCGACCTCGTGCTCGAACTCCTCACCGAATCCCTTGCCCCCACCACCTACAACAACTACGGCACCAGAATGCGAGGGTTTCACGTTTTTTGGCAACGAAGAGGGCATCACCCCGCTAAAGCAAAGTTTTTTTGCTACCGCGGCCGGCATGTTGCGTTTACATCATGGCTCGCCCGAGCATCAACAGTCGCGGCCGGCAGCCTCCAACCCTACTTCTCATCGATCAACAATTTGTTTCGAGACCACCTTAAGGAACAAGTGGCGCTGAGACCACTTCCAACGGACGCACGTCGAGGACTCGCCATACAACAACAACCCATCACCGACCCCGACATTCGCATACCAATCCCAGCACCCATTGTACAACAAGTGCTACATTTCGTCCACCGATAATACCGCGCGTTAACATGGCCGCCGGACACCATCGTACACATTAGGACCTTCCGCGCAATTCTCACAGTCGGCATAACTACTATTATTTTGGCCGCGCGGAAACCGGAGTACGCTGTCACATGGACGACATCGCGGTCGACAAGCCGGGGGGTAACATAATGTTATTCGTACGAAAAGCAAAGGGATATCAGCGTAGGACCGCGGCCGACAAGCCACTACTACAACTCCGACCCGCGATTGTTGCAGTACTGCTACTAGAGGACCTCGTGGAGGTGCTTACCGTTGGACGCGCCAGTTAGTCTAACCAACTCGACAATGGACCCGAGCCCACAACCTTCTTGGCCATCTCACGCGACGAGACACCGCACGCGTGGACTGCATGGACCATCACCGAGTGGATTTGAGAGACATGCAACGCCATTGGCGCTTCGCCCCCTTCCGCAATTCAAATGGACATCGCACAACCTACGGAATCGCGCGGCGTCCGCCGCCGCATGCATCGGCGCACCCCTCACCAAGATTCGCTATATGAGAGGTTGGTCGAAAATTAGCGACGTCGTCAATTGCAAGTACATCGACCCTACCATCAGCGTAACACATGTTGCATGGTTGATCTTCGGATGGATAGTCGCCAAACCCCCGGTTCAATAGCCTACGCCGACCTTCGGCCGTTCTTATCGTTATTAGATGGTATAATATGACTCCAATTCGCTACATTATTATATTGGTAAAATTGGGGTTTAACAGTTCGTTAACGTACCATGTTGAGTACGCTAAAGTCAACGCGCGGAGACGAAGCGTCACAAGCGCAACAAATTGTCCGCGGCGGACGCCCATTTACTTTACCTCTAAAGCAACCACCTTCTGCCTTTGCGCTCGCCCAATCGGCTCGTGCAACCCACCCGATCGGATCAAGCGCTGAATAGAAATAACACCTATGAATAGGTGTTTTAGTGCCTATTCATTAAAAATATAAGCAAGCTGTCATATGACTCTCAGTCGCTAAATGGGCTCAATTCGATCAAATCCACCGACAACACTCGCTTTAAGCTCCTTCCATGACCATACATGCTTGCTTTTAGGCTCTACTACACTTGGGTGGTACCTGGGCTAGGTGTCGTCGTCCTTGATGTCGTGAGTGGGGCGCGTGTTTCTTATACACTAGCTTATGTTCAACATACAGCAAGTCCGGACTTTTGTGGAGGGGTGTATGCACTGATAGTGGCAGCTGAATCCCGTGCGACACCTCAAAGCCCGTCCAAATATCACTTGACTGCTAATACGAATTTATTGCAATTACAAGAAAGAAAATATCCGCCACTATTCGCCGCATTCATATATTCCCTCTAGTTGCCTTAATTAAAATCTACATACGCTCCACTGACTAACAACAGTGATATTCGACCGGTACAGCCTGGCCTGGCCTGGCCGACATTCAATAAGAGACTGTCCTGTCGAGTATAATAAATCGGGAAGTTCACATCCCGCCTGCGAATCTATTAATGCAGAACAAGCCTCGCGATAAAAAAGCGTAGCCATATGTTGTTGCTACAGCCGCATCAACACATCTTGCGACGCGGAGATGGGCGGCATTGTTTTTTCATGCCGAGGTGGAAGCGGCATTGGTACAATTGCACTGTCTTGGCTGGATACATGAGCAAACTCCAGCCAGGACTCGCGATGGAGCAGCGGCATCATTGGCAGCATGGAGGCGGCGCCTTCGCGAACGGCATAACTCCGATACATACGTAACGACTGAATAGGGCGAGCATTTCCGGCGCACCAAAGCACATGCCCATTGTAACTCAACTGCTGCTGGGCGTGACCGTCTCCCTGCTCCTGCAAGATTGCCACCGCCAGGAGAGGGCATCGATGGCGGCCATGCACCAGGAAGGCAAATAGCAGGAGGTCCCCATAACGCCGACCATGGGCACAAGCGGCGGTCCAGTGACCGGTTCCCACAGCAGAGCATACTGGGGTCGAGCACCGAGCAGCAGGGAATACAGTAATTGATGCGCTGCGGAGGAAGCTGAACTCATTGCCCAAGCAAAAGAGTTGAGGATCGCCAGCTGGTGTCAATACTCATGTGGGGAGTATGCGCAAAAAATGTAGGGGATCCGTGGTTGGGATATCCTTGTCCATACGCGGGCCACCCGGAGCTTGCTACACTGGAATGAAATCTGGGAGCACGACCGTCCGGCGAAAAGGCACATCGGCGGCCTGCAGCTCCTCCGAGCCACGGCCAAGAAGTCTTAGGAAGAGGCAAATCTGGGCCTGAGAAATGCGGAGGAAAGACATTTCGTAAGATTACAGTATCCGTGGCAGGAATCAAGCGCTGCTCAGTATATGCTCATGGGAGCTGAGCCTCACCTTGAACAGAGCAGCAGCAGTCGATCCGCTATCCGAATCCAGCAGCAGCTGTTGCTGCCGAGGGGTCTCACCCTCCGAAGGTGCTGCGACTGGATTGCTGGGGCAGATGCGTTGCCGAGACTCCAAGCCGCAAAGGACTGACGCGACAGCAATCATCGCGTACGAGTTGAGCCAATGGCGCGTCTCCTGAGCTCCGACGGGATCATTAAGAACCTGGGCAGTGCGGCAAGCAAGTTAGGCGCAGCTCATGCTGGGGTAGGGTAGAAAGTAGGGATTAGCAAACTAAGGCACAGCGACGTGGCACAGCAGCTCACCTGGTGCAACGCTGACGGAGAAACGACGACCTCGGTCTGGTTCCCGACAGCCTTGGCGCTTTGCAGCTCCTCGGCGACTAGCTCAATATTGGCGACGATAACAGGGACAGACTTGCTAACGAGCAGGCTACCGACGCCCGTGTCGCAGAGCTCAAACCACACTAGACCACAGGCAGCCTCCGCTGGAAGAGTGGCACTGATGAGCACCCGCCCGTCCGTCACAGGCGTCCAGCTCTCGTTGTCAAGTTCGATGTATCTGCCATCAGAGCGGCACAGCAACAACGGGGCCTGCGCATTACTCGTCGCGAGCATGTGCACTTCACCACCAGGCGAAGCCACAATGGATTGAGACTCCAGAGACAGCAGATGCTCCTTAGTACTCTCATCAGACAGCACCTCGCCGTTGTCGGCTGTGATGAGACAGTCCGGAAGACGGAGGAGCGTTCTGTGGCTGCACCAAGGGTAATTGGCATTGGAGGCAACGCTCTTGGCGAAGCCCTCAGGCATGTTGTGTTGCGCGCGCGCGCAATCAGAAGCGGTGCTGAACCACATGTCCAACGTCAGGTGCACGCAGCCGGGGCGGATGGTGCCATTTATCTCCCTGGGGTCAACCTGAAAAGCGATAACGGGCGCTATTTAGATATTTTCGCACAACACGCATGGTAAAACAGGAGCATGACTGCAATTAGGGGATGCTTGCTCCTGCATGATTAAGAATTGCCTACCTGAAGCCAGGACACGATTTCTTCCCGCAGATTGTCGGGCAGGGCGCCCGGTGTGATGCCGGCAATCTTCATGCTCGAAGAAAAATGGTTGCCATAACCATAGCCGGGTGTGTCAAACGCCCTTGGACCTTGAGGAAACTGGCAGGGCTTATTTCCCAGCCCGGTCTGCCCCATGAAGCCTTCGCAGCCACCACCATAAAATTCCGATGGCTGCGTCTGCTAAACATCACACACCCAAGTGAAATGTCAATGCAACTGCCAAGTCAGCAAAACGCCAAACACAAGCCGTGCAAAATCATCTTGAATGCAAGCATAGAGAGGCAGGTGCGTACATGCCAGCCTTGGCTCCATGCCATGTCCATCACTTCATCTGCAGACACCTCATTCAAGTTGTAATTGCACCGTCCGGCCTGCTGTGACCTCAGACCCTCCCACCCCATGTTCGCTGCTTGGTCGAACTGCACCGCACCAGTTTGCCTCATGTCGTTGTAGCAATGCGATTCTTCTGAACCTCCGGAACCGTAGCCGGTAGGAAAGCCGTAGGTATCGGCGTGCGGTGGCAGCGCCTGCTGGTTACTACTGCCGTACTGGTTCTCTTCCATCTCATTAGACCCCTCATTTGAAGCACACCAGGCGGACGGTGGGCTGGACCTCGGCTGGCCTTCAGCTCTCTCCGATATCGAGCTGACTTCCTCAACCCGGCTGGCTGAAGCGCCCCAGGGGCAGTTTGTTGCAGAGCTGGCGTGGACGGGGTTGCTCAGGTGGAGGGGGGTGCTGCCCATTCGGCCCTTGTTACTTCGCGGCCACTGTTGCCTCGGCTGCTTGGCGTGGCCACTGTAGTGCCACCCAGCAGTTTCTCCAGTGTACGGATTTGAGCCACTGTCGGGTTCCTCCTTGGGACACGGCTGGCGAGTCGGGAGCGTCAGGCCGGCGAGCTCTGGATTCTTAAGGCCCCGGACGTGAGCCTGGATGAGACTCTCGAGCGCAACAGCGTTCTGCAGGGGGACGCCGGAGCCAGCACCACTCGACTCGCCCACGTCCTGGTGAGTCGCACCACAACAATAACATTAGATGTTGGAATAAACAACCGAGAAGGCAGGCAGCTTGTACGTATCAAAAAACGTGAAAGACGAATGTTCGGGTTTGAAGTACTTAAAGGCACTTGGGTTAAACTGCGGGAACATACCAAGGGGCGCTGTTCTTCGAGCTTGGCTGTGGCGCACAACAGCGACCCTACAACCTTCTGTAGCTCCTTCCCAAGCTTTTTTACGACGGTTTTTTGCTTCCGCCTAAAAACAGAAACAACGGATGAGATATGTCGCACCCCTTGACGTTAATTGCCGTGCAGGCTGGTAGACTGCGGAGCGACGGGCAAAAAGCTGGCGGCGAGGTACATATGCAGGTAAACACACAGAGGACCGAGGAGCGAAAATTGACGGGTGTTGCGGGTACCTTTCGTTGTGCTTCTGAAGCCGTTTTCTACAGCCTCTGTTGGCGCCATCGAATTTCTCGAGGGTGTGGAACTTGCAGCACTGTTGGCAAAAGCGGGAGTCGGTGCCGTTAACGTCCACGGTCTTGGCTTTCTCGTGGTCCGAGCATATCCGCAGTCTCTGGTGCTTAGTAGACTGTGCGCGTAGATTAGCGGTGCAACCTTTCACTTGACACGTCCCTTCATCTGCAGTTACACAGTGGATACCGAGTGGCGGAACGATTTAGACATCGATACGGGTTTAGGTACTTGAAAGTAACAATTTGTCTCTTGGAACGGATAGCGTCGGGGATCACTCGGAATAAAATCAAGTTTCCGTGGCGGCATTAACACAACAGACGGACATCCACAATATCAACCATTGACGTCCACTTTCGGAAACAAAAGGGCAAGCATATGAGGCCGGCGCACCTTGTTCGCAATGGTAAGCCGCCTCGGCAACTCCCTGCTTCAGAAATCGTGCGAACACAAACCACAGTCAGTGCCCTGTACAAGTTTATTAGTACGGGTAGCGTAGCGTAAGAGTTTGGAACACCCTCCTCTCATTAGGGTTCCACAGTCTTACACAGAAACAAGGTGCATGGCAATTCTTGATTGAAAACGTAACGCGAACATGAGCTACACTGGGCTGCGGGCGTATAAGGACCCACCATTGAATTATGTGCTTCTGTCCCCAGCTCTACACCGGCTTCTCCTTGCATTTCACTAGTCGCAAACCTTCTTCGCAGCGCCCGGGTGCACCCGGCGAACGAAGAGACGCAAACGATACGACAGCTTTGACAATAGAGAGCGCGCGCGCGATTTTCAAAGCGCTGGGTTTGTCGAACGGCAGAGTACGTCACCGAGCAAACACGTTGACGGTGCTCCTAGCGCTGTGGGCTTGTCGCAGCACAGGAGCTGCCGGTTGAAAAGCCGGGGAAACAGAAATGAAACAGTAAAACACCGCAAGAGTGGAGCCCCCCAGTAACGCTGTCTCCCAGTTCAAAAGAAGTCTGAGGCTTGTGGACGTTGAAATGCTGGGCAGCTTGTGGACTTCTAAGGCTGTGATGAGTGGGAGCGGCAGATAAGCTTCTCCGACCTGGTGCAGACTGTGTTTATGGATTTCGGTATCTGGCACCCTTCCGAGATAAGGGCCATGTTGCCGATAAAGTGACAGAAGAACGGCTTGCCGATTGAACGAGGTTCAACAAAAATATCACCATTAACTAGTATTTAACGGATGCTGTATTCGTACGTTACGAGTACTCGACATGAAATATCCAAGAGCTTTGAAATTTGGGGATTGACAAGATTTATTAGACGAATTAAATGCGATGTGATTCCGCATATAACCCGAAGCAACATTTCAATTCGCTTGCATTGTGGCCCCATCTTCGGGATTGGAATGGCGATTCCGTAAATGGTTAGCGATTGCGATAGACGAAAGGACTTTATTCTAACTTTCTCAGAGTACGGGTACTGGTATCGATAGGGCGCGGTATGTTTTCTGGTGAAGCGGAGCGTAATATTGAAGAACGAGGCTGTGCTGTTGCTATCCGCTATATACTAACTACAGGTTGCGATGATATTTCTCGATGCTGCCGGTTTATAATTGATGATACGATCTGCGGCGTTCTGATTTAAGTTTTCCCCATACATGTATCGTTACCTTCACAAGCTACCTGTACCGTACCCAGGCCTGTTGTGGAAATAAATCATATAATGAAATATTGATGAGGAAATAAAACGTAAAGAAAACATGGGTATCAATAATGATCCATGATTGTACCCGTCGGAAAGGGGTAAAAGTCATTACGACTGAATAATTTACATTAGAGAAGAAAAGAGGTATACAATCACGAAAAATAGCAGACTGATATTGAATAAGTCCCATTAACATCATCCTTATGAAGATGTAAACCAGCACGGGTATTACTAATGATCCATGACTGTACCCGTCGGAAAGGGGATAAAAGTCATTACGACTGAATAGTTTGCAGTAGAGAAGAGAAGAAGCATACAATCACGAAAAATAGCAGACTGATATTCAATAAGTCCTATTAATATCATCCTTATGAAGATGTAAACCATTACGGGTATCGATAATGATCAATGACTGTACCCGTCGGAAAGGGGTAAAAGTCGTTAAGACTGAATAGTTTGCAGTAGAGAAGACAAGAGGTATACAATCACAAAAAATAGGAGACTGATATTGAATAAATCGCTTTAATATCATCCTCATGAAGATGTAAACCAGCACGGGTATCGCTAATTATCCATCACTGTACCCGTCGGAAAGGGGTAAAAGTCATTACGACTGAATAGTTTGCAGTAGAGAAGAAAAGAGGTATACAATCACGAAAAATAGCAGACTGATATTGAATAAGTCCCATTAACATCATCCTGATGAGGATGTAAACCAGCACGGGTATCGATAATGATCAATGACTGTACCCGTCGGAAAGGGATAAAAGTCGTTAACACTGAATAGTTTGCAGTAGAGAAGAGAAGAGGTATACAATCACCAAAAATAGCAGACTGATATTGAATGAATCGCATTAACATCATCCTGATGAAGATGTAAACCAATCATTCATGATAAACTTAAGATACTATCGCAGACATTTTCAAATGGTCGCTTCATCTCATTGTGAGACAGGTACTGCATCTATACGTCACGCGCTGACCCTGATGAACAGCGTCAGCAGGTACAGGTACAGCCGTACAGGTAGAATCGAGGTTGCCATCCGCCAGCGCAGTCGATCGAGCAGTCGTGCTGTTGCAACTCCGACGAGTACAGGTACTGGTAGCGGATACAGTGGCACTACCTCTATAGTGATCATTCGGGACCACCCCACCTTTGTTAGTTTCCCTTGTTAGTTTCCTTTGTTAGTTTCCTGTAAATGTAGGTCAGGAGCCCATTCGTTACAGTGAATGTACTCACTTATTAAGAGGTAGAATATTCACTGCTGTGCAGGTAGCAATAATACTAATTCACCCTTAGACTAACAAAGGGAAGTGCCAGGAAGGCAAACACATAACGACAATTGTGTAATATTTTTGCTTTGAAGATCTCGGTTGTATCATAGATCGTGTCTAGCGCGCGCGCGCGTGGATGAGCTTTCGTGCGTCTGCTCATGACATTTTTCGCGAGCCATCATGGACGCTCCTTTGTGTATAAAGAAGTACAAGCAAAGCAACAAATGTAAATCGTTGGTTAATACGACACGTCGTTATTGATCGTGTCCGGAACCAAGAAATGCTCATCCCAAGAAGAGGAGCGGCATTCACCGCCCATTGCATCGCGGCGAATTTTGTTGGGGGATTGGCTAACTAGAAGCAGCGATCAATATACTTGTGTGTTACATAGGTGCTTGAGAACATCGCGAGGATAAAATGAAGAGATTGGGGTTTTCGCCGTCGGGCTTTGCAAAATTTCATGTGTGGTGGTCTTTGAGATAGAAGAATACATTATCTTAATACGTGTGTATGGTACATTACGTTTTATATGCAACATGGTATATCTAACAAATTATTTAAGAGTACCTATTGTTCACTATATAGGTAGGAATAGTGCGATTTAGGGCGGGTCAAGGTGCGTTGACTATCGAGGCACCATATCATTTGCTTTACTATATAGGTAGGATGTCGAGTCTTAACACCGGGAAAAATTCCCCCCACCCCCCTCAAACTATCGAGCTAGGCTTACTGTAGAGGTATTCATAATAAAGGTAGTGTCACTGTAATGCTTAGAGACATAACATTTAAATCGGCATATGGAAACTGACCATAAATTAATAAAAAAGCACTGGAATCCACCAAGAATGGAATCCACTTGCAACAAAACAGGGAAAAGGGAAGGCACATAAGCCTACGCCCGCGGAGCAGGGATGTACGCATAATCAGGTGCATCACCCTCATGCAGGGCATCACGAAGATAGAAACTGAATGTGCCATGAAGAACCACAGAAAGACGCTGCATGAACTCAGGATGCACCGGATGTCCCTATCGATATCAGGAGAGATGACTGTCTTTCGAAGCTCTAATTATGTTCACATCGATATTGTATCCGTTAAGTTATTATTTACCGATAACTACTGTCTAAAAGTAGCCGTTATTGAGAGAACTTCGAAAACTGGTGTGGTAATTATTTTCCGTAGCAGCGAAAAACCCGTACGCTTGCACAGGAGCGACCCTTGGCTTCCGTGGTCCATAATAATGTATGATTTGACATAAGAAATTTTCATATCCTGTAATTTTCAGCACATATCGTTGTTTCCGGTCCACTCATCAATACCGATAGCTAGCAGAATTCATGCTTTGTACTCGTAGGAGTTGTAGTCTCGGAAACTGACAATACGAGTACTTCTCCTTTTACTGTTGGAGTGAAGGGTACATACGTACTGGGTACGTTTCGGTACGCTACTACATATCGATACATGACACTCATGGTCATCCGTACAAAGTAAAACAATATTTTTACAAAAAAAAAGTGGAACCACCAAGCAAAAAGGAGGGGAAAAAAAAAAACCCCACAGGCCTGAGTCCGAGGAAGAGGAAAGCATGCCACAGGATCAGCACTGCCCTTCTTATCGGAGGTGTTTGTGCACGTGGAGGTGAGTCGAAAGGTGCGAGCGCCAAGGCGCTGATCGACAGTTGCTACACGTAACTAGTTTATCTGTATTATGTCACGGTACATATTCACCAGTACCAATCACAACCGTGAACATACATCTACTGACAATTATGTACTATAATAGCCCCTCCATATCATTGGCACTAATGTGAACAAGACTATCCTTCACGTGGCGTCGCTCCCATGCATCGCCTAAAGATCATGGTGTGGTTGGGCTCCGGCACTGCCTTCGTAAGTCCATCCGCCAACATGTCCGCGGTGACCACCGATACAACGGCGACTATCCTTGCATCCACAAGCTCTCGAATGTAGTGGTGTTTGATGTCAATGTGCTTTGTTCTATTCGAAGCCATGGGGTTGTTGGCGAGCTTGACTGCTCCTTCGTTGTCTTCGCATATTGTTGTGGCACCGCGCTGTTGTTAGTGTACGTATTGCATCAATTGCCGAAAGTGCACATCGCTATGCCCGGCGCGACTGACCGCTACGTATTCGGCTTTTGTGGTGGAGAGAGCAACTACCTCTTGTTACTTGTCCAACGGATCGCTTAACCATTGAGCATGACCACTCTTCTAATTGTGATCTCCTGGTGGTCGTGTCCGCTTCGGAATCTGAATCCGATAACACTTTGATGTCTAGTGCGTTGTCACGGGATGGATTTCCATAGGCGATTCCCATGGGCCTTGTCTCATTGAGGTAGCGTAGTAGTCGCTTGAGTTGCTTCATGTCCAATTGTGTAGGATCCATCTGCCTCATGGTGATGACGCTGACGCAAATGCATTGCCAAGTCTGGTACACATGCATAGGAAGTTCACAGATCCGAGGAAAGTACGAAAGGTCTCGTGTTCCGATGGCGTCAAGCCCACCTTCTCTTGGTCGGATACGACCTCTCCGTCCCGATAGTGTGTAGGTGCCATGGGCACCTTCGAGGGCGTGTTGTCCAACATGCCGTACTTCTCGAGGATCTCCTTGGTGTATTGTTCCTAGGAGAGACTGACGGTCCTTGCTTCTCTGTTTCTGACAATGTCCACCAGCACGATCCAAATGCCATGCACGGGGTGGTTCATCGTGTAAAGGTTGTGTCAGACGTCGCCCGTTTGAGCCCGAGTGAGGAGAGAGTCTGATGGAAGAGCTTATAACATTGACGCGAGGCTTGTTTCAACCCATAGATGCTCTTGAGAGGCGCATGACTCGAGGCGTTCCATCCTCTACCCCTCTCGGTTGGCGTATGTAAATCTCCTCTTGGAGATGTGCGTTGAGAAACGCGGTTTCAATGTCTGCCGAGTGCATGTACATGTTCCGATTGGCAACGATGGCCGTCACAATACGTAGGGTGCTGAGCTTGACGACTGCAAAGAACGTCTCCGAGTAGTCGACTCCTTCTCGTTGACTGAAGCCTTGAGCAACCAATCGTGCCTTAAACGGTCGACCGAGCCATCCGGCTTAGCCTTGACCTTGAAGACCCACTTGTTGCTAATGGCGTTGCGTCCAAGGGGCACATTCTTCATGCGGAACGTACCTTTACTGTGGAGCGCCGCAAGCTCAAAGCGGATTGCCTTACGCCATGTTGGAGTACATTTGCCGCTCATGGCGTGCCTGATGTCGATCGGCACGGGAATGTGCGCCGCATGAGGGTACGTCGCGGGTTCCTCACTTGGAGCATGTTGCCCCTTTCTATGCCTTGCCATCGGTCCTTCGTGCGAGGTGGTCGAGGAGGTTTATTATGTGTGAATACTCTGGCAGTCTTGTTGATACGTTGGGCATATGCCGCGAAACAGAAAGAAGCCTCACGCTCGACGTGGTCAATGGCACGACCGGTGTTGGCGGCCTCCATATTGTCTTCCAAGACCGCAAATGGGTTGTTAGTCGGGACTGTGAATTGTGTAGTGTCGGCGCATGCGAGATTGGCACTGGTGCCCCCCCCTTCCCCCCCCCCCCCCCAAGCTCAAGACCACGTGGTGGAGAGGCTTGAGAAGTGCGAGAGGCGACCGGAGAGGCCGACGGGGCATGCGCGCGTTGGGACTCAACAAACGCTGCGTGGATATTGCGGACGAGCTGCCTAGCGGCAAAGTTCATAATCCAATATCCCGGACCGTCGTCGCAATATCCGATGAACATGCAACGAAGGGCTATAGGGGAGAGCTTCTCCCTATGGCGATCCTCCAGGCGGAGGTAGGTTGTGCACCCGAAGCGGTGGGATATGTCAGCAGGAACGCCATGAAGGAGCGTGTAAGGGACGCCAATGGAGCCGCATGAGGCGGCGTGTGTGGGAAGCATGTTCCGCAAATAGACCGCCGTGCGCATGGCGAGACCCCAATATCGGGGCGGACAGTTGGCGTGTTGCAACATGGCACTAGCTGAGTTTGCTAGAGTGGCCCACTGGCGCTCCATTTTAGAGAGTTGATTGTGAGTGTAGGGCGCCGGTAAGTGGGCGGTGTACCCCAAGGAGGAAACCATAGTACGGCACGCAACGTAAAGGTAATTGGGATCTGAATCGAACTTGATAGTCGGCCAAAAGGCACAACCATCATGAAAATGAGAGTGCAAGTTCTTGATATCCGTGAGAACATAGGAATGGAGACAACTGCCTTTCTGTTCGGGAGGGCAAGGAGCCAGATGTAGTTATCAATGACACCGAGCACGTATTTGGCGCCGCCCGGCCCCGTCTCCTTAGGTGGGCCGAAGATATCATAGCTAGATGCGTGAAAGCATGCTATTTGCTTGGTGCATGATTGACGGATGACAACCGCATGGTGCAATTTGGCGAGAATGCACGGTTCACATGACAAAAGGGGAACGTGGCTATCATACTTCGCTCCATTGATGTCTTGGCTGGGTAGAGCGAGCGTCATGGTGTCCATGCCATTGTCCAAGGCGTTGATGCCACTAAGTCGTGAATGCAGACGTAGGGCTAGCACCTTTATAAGCAAGGCGGGACGTGAATTCACCGGGAAGTATTTGGAGATGTGGGAGATTGTTGTGCATAACAAGGATAAAGCTCCCATGTTGGTCATTGGTTGTAGGTCGCCCGGTGGCATGGTAGTTAAAGCATATGTGATGCATATTGCGGAGATGCTCATGGGAAAGGATGCTGGGTGTCCTACGTTGGAACAGGTGGGGCGCATGGGCAGTCCGAATGTGTACGTGGCGGGTGTGACCATCTTGGTGGACTAGATGGAGTTCCACGAGGCCATATCCGTGGATGTCCAAGTCCATGCCTTTAACACGAATGGGGTTGCGGAGTCGAGTGTAGGTACCTTTTAGGAAGTCGGACCGATGAGCCTCCAAGCGGGCGTTCGCACCAGCATCGACAAAACGGAGAGGAGTGGGCACAAAGGTCACAGAGGAGTTGTACGCGGCGGGTGACCCCATAGTAGGAGTACGGTGTCCAGAGACGTACGGAAGGTATTGTTCATTGGGCACATGTGGTTAGCCGTATTCGGCACGAAAGCCATCGGCCATGTGAACGGAGGGCTGCGCGTCGAGATCGATGAACGAGAGTACAAAGCAAAGTATTTCTGTGTTGGAAATTTCTATGTTGGACTGATTGCTACTGTTGCGATGGCCACAACCTCGACCACGACCATGTGTTTGGGAAGATATTCAATGTTGTTGTTGCTGTTGAGGCTGCATATGATGTTGCGGATGTTGATGTAGGGAGGGGGACTGCATAGGGCAATCCTCATGCCAATGATGTCGGTCGTCCACCGGGATGCATGCACGCGTGTAAAAACTGGCATGGGTGGGGCGACCCCTGATGGTGTATAGGTAGGTTTGCATATGATGCGAAGGCGTCTTGGGCCGTTGCTTCCACAACATTCTCTTCCTCGAATATTATAGCAACGGCATTGCACAATCATACACGCATGCTGCAACTCTGGACATGGGCAAAGCACGTGAGGATGGGCGGGCACCGAGCCAAGTTGCTTCCGCATGCTTCAACTTTTGTGTCACATGGCTAAGAGCCACTCCCTCATACAACACAAGGAGAGAAAAAGCCGCAGTATGCACGGTCAGTTGAAAATGAATGTTGCATTACACAAACACAACACATTTGTTGACATACATTACAAGCAAGATTTGTAAAGCACGCACACACAGACACACAAACACACACACACACACACACACACACACACACACACACACGTACGCACACGTACGCACACCCATACATACGCAGACACACACACACACACACACACACACACACACACACACACACACACACACACACACACACACACACACACACACACACACACACACACACACACACACACACACACACACACACACACACACACACAAGTATGAAAAATGCCGGCATGTCTAGGCATGACTACGTAACATGGAAAGGAATGCAGTAGCGCTTTGATAAGCATATGGGAAACACCTTGTGACCGTCTTTGGTATCGTCCACCATGCATCATGCTCAACTAATGTCTCACAATAGGATTCCACATACTCGTTGTGGCAGTTTGCCGTTTGAGAGCTCACCGTTGACACACATATGTTCTTGCTTGCTATTGCTACTACATGTGGTAGTGCAGTTGGAGACAAAGCTGGCGGAAGATGTTTGACTGTTAAATTTCAACATTAGATTGTATTCGAATCAAGGTTTGGTTATTAGGTTTTGTCGCCTCCCTCCACCCTCCACTCCAATGGGCTTCTTTAAATAGGTCCAACCTAGATAGTTAGCACCTAGTCTCGCGTGGTCCTCGTGCCATGCGCTAGGGCTATCGTAACGGTCTGAACATACTAGAGCAACCCGGCTCACCGTTGACACAAAAATGTTCTTGCTTGATGTTGCTATTACAGGTGATAGTGCAGTTTCGTTCGTCGAACTACTCGTGTTCCTTTTCGGTGTTTTTAGGGGATGTGCGGCGATGAGCATTCATGCAACGTCTTTCTGGTAATGTGCATGGCACTCTGGGTTCCTATCTCCGCGACGCTTTGTAGGAGGGCAGTGCTGATGCTGTGGCATGCATTTCTGTTCCCCGGGCCTTGGTTTTTCCTCTTTTCTTCTTTACGCATGGTGGTCTCCGCTGCTTTGTCTTTTATGAATAAATTTATGAAATACTGATTATTATGAAATTGATTTTTATTTAGTATTATGAAATTGATGCAGTAATAAGCCGTTAGAACGTTTGGTGAGGCAATGAGCAGGGGAGCGGCCGCGTTGGTCAGGCTGGCCTATCGCCTAACGCGCCAGTCGTAACTTCCGCACTGCGGGTACGGCGGTATCGGAGAGAGGAGGCACAGTCGCGGGTTAGGATGCAGGAATGGTGCTCGCGGCAGGTAGCGGAGATGCAGGCAATGGAGAGCATATGGTCCTGCGACGATGAGTTCTGTTTGGACGTCGAGGAGAGCGCAAACTTACGGCATGTCCCGCTTCCGCCCACACCCCACGATATAGCGTTGTCGATGCTCAAGTGAAGTCGCCCACCGCTGCCGTCGACGTCGTCGACTGTCGGAGGTCTTCATTCGATACCTAATTTCGAGACTTACGACGGCCACTGCTACTGGCGTGCGTGACAGGCTTGCAGAGGAGATGGCGGCCTCTGGCTCGGCGTGTGAGTTCCCGAGTCTCAGTGGC
The DNA here is from genome assembly GCA_026401115.1 of Tetraselmis chui. Taxonomy (NCBI): domain Eukaryota; kingdom Viridiplantae; phylum Chlorophyta; class Chlorodendrophyceae; order Chlorodendrales; family Chlorodendraceae; genus Tetraselmis; species Tetraselmis chui. Next base: position 32,151 of record JAPMLY010002209.1, on the reverse strand, counting down.
AGGGTGGTGCTGAAGGAGAGTGGCGCCTATGGAGTGGGGCTTCGCTTCACGCTGCCGCCCGGGTACCCAGGTGCACAACAGTTCACCTCGTGAACGACCTCTTCTGGTGTAGCGCAGTTCAGTGGGCACACTTTATCCCATCGCACCGTACGTGCGATGTGAATGCCTGCCTCTAAAGGATAGCATGGCACGCAGGAGCGGCTGCCCCGCGGCTTCAAGTGGAGTCCGCTGCCCCAAGGTGAGGCACTGAGGCTTGACGGCATAGCGCAAAGGAGGCACGGTTACAGTGCTTACGGTGTCAGTTGGTTGTGAGATGTTCAATACCCTTTATCTACATGCTCTCTTGCACATTAGATACATAACCGCAGCTTATACGGCTGCCTACGTGTGTGTGCGTGTGTTTTGTGTGTGTGTGTGTATGTGTGTGTGCGCGTGCACTAGCGTGTGTGTGTTCGAATGTGTGTGTGTGTGTGTGCACGCGCACTAGCGTGTGTGTGTGCTTGAACGTGAGTGTGTGTTTTTGTGTGTGTGTGTGTGTGTGTGTGTGTGGTGAGAATGCTTGTACCGTTACGTATGGTAGTATGGATAATACGTATGTTTGGTTGTGGTTGTTGATCTCTGCCTCTGTCCATGGTATCATAAATTGCGTGTGTGTGTGTTTGGTGCTTGTGACCTGTCTGTTGGAGGAGTGTGTCTGTGAGTGTGTTATACCTTGTGGGTATCCATGTTTTTGTATGTTTGTCAAGCAGCCATGTATTTCGCAGATCTAAAGTGCCTCCCCTGACGATGGTGCGGCCAGCTGTGCGCAGGGAGGTGCATGGGGGGCTGACCCTGGCTGTGGAGGCGGCGGTGGAGGAGCAGTGCAGAGACGGGGAGTGGGAGGAGTGTCTGTTGGTTGCTGCGGAGGCGTTGAAGGTGAGTGCATGCGTCCCTTCCGCGCTATGACACGAGCAACTTCCACCAACACCTCACACCCTTCGACTGCTCCCGCTGCCGCCAGGACTCTGCCCTCGCGTTTCTCTCGTCGCACCCCCCCGCGGAGGGAGCGAGGCAGGGAGGGGCAGCGGGAGTCAGCGGGGCGTCACCTGACAGCACGCCAACCCGACTGGGCCGCCGTGTGATATGGTATATGGCGGGTTGCTTTCATACGCACCAAGTGACACATGTATCGCAACATCTATCAGCAAGTCAGCCACCAAAGCCCCACACACTCCCTCTCCTCACACACATACACATGTGTTGTCGCCTTTATGGACGTTGTGCTTCCCATGAAGGTTTCATCACATTAAGGCGCTCACAAAGCGAAAGGCCATTGTGGAGTGGGCCAGGAATATGCGCCTGGGAGGGTGAGCGGCACAGGGCAGCTCAGTGCTACCTCGCTCGGTTGCCTGCCTCTCTTGCTGTCTCGCGCTCGCCTGCCTAACCCCCACGCTCCCCTGCCACCAGGTTCAGTAAGCCCGGGTTTCCGGGGATAATTGTGGTGGAGGGGGAGGAGGTCAGCGTGGCAGAGTACGTCGCGCTGATAAAGTCTCTCCGTTGGCAAGTGCGTCAGCCCAACTCAGAACAATCCTCTAACTTTTCTTAAAATCAAACTTGCCCCACCCCACCCCCCCACCCCACACACACATCCTCCACCCACACACAAGGACACACATCCTCAACACACAGACGGACCTATGCACACTTTCATACACACACACACCTCACAGTGGTGTCCCGTGCGAAGTGGTAGCACCAGCGCCGTCACGACCGCCATTAAGCACTCATTGCGGCGGTCGCTTGGGATTGCAGGCGATGGCGGTGAGGGCGGAGGAGACGGAAGTGGTTGCTAATGACGGCGGGTGTGAGGCAGGGGACGCACTGGACGGCGCCCGCAAGCTGCCGCCCGCGTTTCAGGAACTCGCAGAGAGGTGCGTCACCCGCAACGCAGCCTGTCCAACCCACCTGACCTGTCGCTCTCACAGCTGTCGAGGGTCACAAGCAGGAGCGCTGACCTTAGCTGACCCCGCCACGACACTCTGTCCACCCCCCCCCCCCCCCCCTCCCCCTCCCCTTGTGACCCAGTGGGATGACTGAGCTGGGGCAGGCGTGCCGCGATGCGCAGCTGGAGCATCTCTTCCTTGCAGCGATGAAGATATCTCGCTGACAGTGAAACCGCCCGCCCACGTTCACAGCCAAGCCACCAACCCGCTCCTCCCTTTCCCCCAATACAGTAAAAAGTACCAGAGCTGAAAGAAATGAATGAAAATTAGCCCCACTGCAATCTGTTTCATCAAAACATAATCACAAGGAAGCCGCATCACAGTATTTTTTTGTTTTGGAAGGGCTGGAGAACAACATTTTTCTTTTTCAAAAGTGGCAAAGGCAGGATTAGATAGCCAATGGTGCAGCGGTGCCTGTGACGCCAAGCTACTCTGCATGTTGAGGTACATCATTGGCTGACGCCATCCACTCTGCGGGCCACCACTCCGGCACCACCGGCGTCACTGGCACGTCGCCCACCGTCAGCTGCACCTCCCCCGCCACCGCCCGTGCCGCAGTCTGGAGCCGCATCAACGCCAGCCCCGCCCCGCTCCCCAGCACCGCGTTCACCGTCCCGGCCGCGCGCCCACCGCCCTGCCCCGCGCTGATCTTATCGCCTGCTTTCACTGATGGGGGGGGAGGGGGGGGGGGGCGACACAACAAGCCAGATGAGGATGCTGAATGAAAGAGGGGAGGCGTGTTTGTGCGCACGTGCGAATTTGTGTGTGTGTGTGTGTGTGCATTTATGTGCGTGTGAATGTGTGTATATAAGTGTGCGTATGTGTGTGTGTGGGGGGGGGGGGTGCATTTCTGTGCATGTGCGTGTGAATGTGTGTGTATAAGTGTGCGTGTGTGTGTGTGTGTGTGTGTGTGTGTGTGTGTGTGTGTGTGTGTGTGTGCATATATTTCAGTTTCCACTCCTTGGAATAAAACACTTACTAATCGTTTCACCAAATTATTTATCATAAATAGCTTGTCTCCGCAGTTTTTTGCCAAGGAGTGAAGGGAGGGAAAGCAGCAGCAATCAGCCATGTGCACCTCCATATTTCCACACGCATAGGAAGGTATAACATAGTAGGTATGTGAGCATTCCTCAACAAGAGTTCATTGCATTGCATGGACATGTTTTGCAGCACTCAATATCTGCAAATAGTGGGGACTGCACCTCTCCCGCCTGCACCCTCCGGCATGAGTATCGGCATCAGCCGCTTCCGGATGACGCCCTGAAAGTGCGTCCGCGCAGTGAGCTCCTGCCCCACGTAGCACCCTTTCACGTAAGAGACGCCGTTGAGGCCATCCAGGTTGTACTCCAGCGGAAGGGCAGCCCCGCCCGGGATCTCCACGCTCCCCTCCCCCACCCCCAGCCCGAAGCGCAGCGCCGTGTAGTGCTCGTCCGACAGCAGCTCCCCTGCTGGCACCTCCTCCGCCGGCAGAATGGCCCGTCGCCCGAGCTGAGGCAGCCGCGGGTCCGACAGCCAACCGTCTTCCCAAGAAAATGCAAAACAACTTCCAAAATTATCCAAAGCTTACTCAGGCATTTACTCAGGAAGCAGACTCCCTTCCCTTTCTCCCATAAGTCTTTTCCCCTTCCGTGTTAAAAGTTATCCTCACCTCCCGCTGGCCCACCCCCGCCCAAGTTCGCCCACACCGTGTAAGAGTCGCTGACGTTCAGCAGCTCCACCTCCGAGCGCAGCTTGTACCTGCAGGACGCCCACGTGTAGCTCCGGCTCACAAGGACCCGTAATGCTGTGAGCTGATAGTAGACCGGAGGGTCGGAGAGAGGGAAGGTGCGGACCTTTGGAGGAGTTTTATGAGCTCCGTCGCTTTCTCCTTTTCTATGTCGAGCCACACCGCGGAGGCGTCTGTCGTGCGGCGAGGGGGGGGGGGGGGGGGGGGGGGGTTGAGGACTCGGCGCGGCGCCGTTGAGTATGGGGAGGCGGCAACGCGAGGATTGCGTACCGTTTTGCTTGTGGAGGAGGAGGTCGTGGAGGAAGCGGCCTTGTGGGTTCAACAGCGCGGCGTACATAACGCTCGGCCCTGACGACGGATGCAACGCGAACGTCAGTCTGTGTACAGAACTCGCAAAATTTGTAGTGGAGGTACGTTTCGAAGAGCTGTGCCGCCTTACCTTCCGCGTCGCGTAACTTGGTGACATCATTTGTTACTAGGCCCTGCGTGATATACCACCGTCAGCTCACCGCACGCGCCGCTTCAGCGATCGGGGCGTCGAGTTTGCGAGCAAGTCGTTTAATAAACAAAGTTGCGCCTGCTGCTGATATTCTGATATCGAGCGCGCGATGGTTCGGGCGTTGTACCTGCAGAAAGTTCCAGGTGTCGGCACCCTTCATCTTCACGACGGCCCGAATCTGCCGGAGGGAGCTAACCAGCGGTGGGCCACTGCCCGTAGTGTGCTGTGCGAAGCACCGCGACTGGGTCGCGTGGCGCGCATGGCCGCCAACAAGCGAGGCGACAGTTGTACGTGACAGCACTCGCGCCGCAGCTGTCAACATGCCTGCCTTCTCTAGCACACCGAGCATCTATCTCCTCCGCCCAAGAGCTATCAGCCTTCGACGCTATGCTACAATATAGCTCGATGAAATAGAAAGCTGTCGTGTTCAGGTGAGGAGTGGCGACTGTCGCCATCAAAACCTGATTTGTCGACTCTACAGGCACCAGTCGCGATTCCACACTGACATGTCCTATCAGATGATTCATGTAGGGTACCTACTGAGATAATAGGAAATTGTTATAATAAAAAGTAGGAAGAAGAAAAGAGGGAAAAACCTTGGCCCGAGGACAAAGAAGGCGCATGACTATTCATATGTAATCCTTACTATAAACTCTATGACGAATCCGTGGGTGTTTGGTGGCTTCCGCTGCTTTTTCTTGTAAAACATTTCTTTGATTTATCCGTGTGTGTTTCCCATAATCGTATAAGCCCGATGGGACTCGGTACTACAAATGCGCTTTTTTGATTTGGAAAGAACACAAAAAGTGTGACAACATGGGCACGACGAAATATGAAAGGCAATTAGGCAACCAGGAAGGCTAGTATGGTGTCTTAGATTGAGTCTACCAAACATTGTATGTTTTTATTCAATATTGTTGATTTGAGCCGGGCGGGTGTGTCGCTTTCCATTTAGTGCAAGGGGGCTTGCTTTAGTTGCTTAACACGTCGCGTTATTGAGTCATTGACATTATCTCTAGCACAATGAACTAAAAGCTTGGGGTATTGGGGCTCATATTTTGTTGGGCTTGGGCGGATATGCTTTTATATCTGCGCTTAGTTTTACTTCCGATGTGTGGCGAGTATTGTCCAAATGCATTACATATGACGGTCGGACTCGTACGTATCGCTACTGGTTGCATTCCTTACTCTCCTAAGAAGCGTACACCCGTTGTTGTGCAACCATTATAATTAGCTCAAATCCCATTGCAATACTAGCGTGCTCATACGTATTAGTAAGATTAACTAACGCCAAGACGCGCCGGATCACGGCTGTGCGAGGCGACAAAAGCACGTCACATGTCACGAGCTTCCGAGGGTCGCGTGACGCTTCAAGACTAAAGGCTAGCTAGGTTGGACTACTTAAGCCAACGCAGTGGAGGGAGGAAACAAGTCACTTTTCATTTTCTCTTTTTCAATTTATTTAGCTACATTGCAAACATTAACGCGCGCATTTTTTGGGTATTTGCCGTAATCAATTGTTACGTAGTTTGTTCTCTAAGCAAACGGTCACACATGTTTCGGACGATCGCTTTGATTTACACGCTTACACCCGCGCAATTTGCGAACTTTTGCTCAACGACTCATTGACAATAGCATCACTGGGCCCTTGAAATTACGTGGTAATCTTGGTTCTTGTTGGAAGTGCTTTAGCAAGCGACATTCATTTCGTCTTGCAACGGGAAGCCCAATCCGGTAAGGCGTGGTTTCTAGCTGGCGGGATTTTACCTAACGACACACATGTAGCATCAATGTGCGAGTGTTATTACGCGAAACCGGCATGTCACTTTCCAGCGACGACTTGCGGTTGGTACGCGATGAAGTAGTTTATTCGGATATGCTTTCGGATGAGAGGAAGAAGCACGTCTCGGTTTTCTCGGCGTTTGCTCCGTCGCACTTCAGTGCTTCACATTCACGTACCGTTGCTAAAAGCGAGGCATCAATTGACACTGTGGCGACCCATTTGTTGGCGGATATTTACGTCGTTTATGCATATGTTACGGTAAGAGGACAATCTTTTACTCATGCTTATAATGATAACGTCAAGTAGAGTAAGCTATCGCATGAGCTTTTGCAATTCGGATTTGTTTCGTCTTGGCAAGCTTTTCGTAATGCAATTTGGGAGAAACATTTCTTCCTACATCACGACGACGACTTACCTAAGATCTTCCTCTTCGCGTCTCGCATTGTTGCTCCTGATTTTGGATCAGTTTGGAAGCAATGTGCTGGTTTCTTTAACAAATTGGTTGGTGAGGAGCCAACATATTTACGCATGCGAGTTCCACCTCCTTCTATTTTCATGTTTCCATGGCCGAGAATCAACGAAAGGCAATTGTTCAAGCACCGCGTCAAGTTGAACCTAACCCAAGGGACATAGACAACTCGCTTGAGTTTCTACCGCAACGGTTTTTAAGTCTCGGCTTAAGAAACTAAAAGCGCGGGCATTTGGGCTATGTTACAATTTGGTGGTCGTACGTTTAACCGGTGGTTAAATGAGCATAGGACAAGTATCGCGATCTTTTACAAAGTTGGTTTAGGCATTGAGAAAGGTGACGCTTCTACCTAACATTAGGGGCGCAGCCATAAACTATTTAGTGGCTCTTAACCAAGCTAATAAGTCCTTCCGTGGATACACCACGCTATTCGACGACTTCGAGAGACGTTCTAAAGCTGACATGACCGATGATGTTTTGTGCAACCGTTTTACTATTGGCCTCGCTAATGTTATTCCCAACACGCACGCCATGTCGCACCGAGCAAAATCGGTTACTCCTTAAACCATTTGTTTGTTACAAAAAGTTTTCAACCGTTTGGTGGTGAACTCTCCACATTTGGGGCGCACTGATCAATCTCAAGATGACACCTCTAGTAATGGCGTTGGTCGTGGTAACGGGAAGCGCCCTCGGAAGAATTGTGATGGAAATGGTAATGGGATTGGAGGCAAGAAACCTCGTCCGAGCGAACCTGAGGACGGACCTAAGGACAAAAGCAAGGGTAAGGGCAAGGGCAAGGGCAAGGGCAAGGGCAAGGGCAAGATGCGGAACATGCGGCGTTTGACTTCAATGCCATCGTTGTGGAAGTTTGTATGTCTAGAGCTAACTGTTGGGACAAATATGCTCTTGCTTGTTATTGCTATTGCACGTGGAAGCGTAGATAGAGAGATGGGAAATGTATCAATGTATGATTGTTTAACCGTAGATTGTAGTAAAATAAAGGAATTGACTTAAGGAAGGTTATGTCACCTCCTTCCATTGCACTAGGCTTAAATTCATCCAGCCTAGCTAGCTTGCACTTGTTCTTGGCATGGTCCTCGTACCATGCGCTAAGGCTCTCGCAACAGTTTGAATAGACGAGCGACGTAGCTCGTATATCTCGGGAAATCAGACTACCACGTCATATAGCTAGTTAGATTAATTGTGCGTACATGTACGTACCGGGAGGTGTTGGTAGTACAATACAAAATGACACCGCCCCCGCTAAATTGCAGTGACGACATAACCGTGTTGTACGTACTTCCGATGGAAAAGTAAGGGTCTTATTAGTAACGAGTACATGTGCAGTGTCATGTAACATACTTTTGGTCCTCCCTCTTTTGTCAGTTGATTGAGGTTGGTTGTGAAGCCAACCTCCACGGTGGTCTTGGCTCCTTCACTGAAGCAAATACTAGGACTCGAGAATGCGAGTTGGGGGAGTGTGCATGAAGTCAATGTACGCATGAATCGGGGCAAATATATGCCATTGGGGCGTCTCCAAGAAATATTGCAACTCCGTTGTACGGTGCCAACTTGGTGGAATGTCGTCATCGCTTAAGTGCATCATGAAGAGCAAATATTTCTCTCGTCGTCCATGTAAGGATTTGATGCACACAACAGATATGCAGGGAGTGGATCCGGCCAAGAAAACTAGGGTTTCAACTCACGAATCCGAGTAGATCCGAGACCATGCGCGTGCTATTCGTGCACATTTCGCTGCAAATTCGGGGTTTGAAGTTAGAGCATGTTTGCTCGGTAGGATCCGGATCCACTCCCTGCAGATATGTGAGAAAGTTCATACTCATTATCATCACGTGTTGGAATCGTAACAAGGACATCAAGTCGAAAAGAAGTTGTAGAGCAAGGTCTCAGATTGTTGACGTGAAACACCGTGTGTAAGCGAACTGTCGCTGGTAAATTCAATCTATAATTGTGTTTCCAAATTTGCTCCTCGAATGTACAAGGTCTTAATTGACGATCACGCAACTTCCGGTTAGGCTATCCTTGCAGGAACGAATTCTTTGTCACGACTGTAACTGTTGTAAGTACTGCTCACTAGTTATTAGTTACAGATAGCAATTGTAAGATATTCTAGATATGTGTAGTGCATGTCTAGATAAGACAATCCGATACACTGTTTGTTTTGGATACAGAGCTGTCGCTAGGCGACAGCTCCTCACTTCCTTTGTCCCGACACCACGCCTCGGGCTAGTTGTCCTTGTGATTGGCCTTCTGTGTGGTTGTGATTGTAACTGAGCGTACGTTAGTTGCCTTCCACTCTAACAATGTATGCATGGTTAAACAAGTTATGGGCCCCCGCCTCAAGTCACCCACACGCGACCAACTGTGTTCGGCGAGCTACCATCAACGGCTCACCCGCAAAAGGCAAGTGTTTCTACCTAAACAATACTTAGCTCTTGCAGTCGGCGTCACCGCTAGTGTATCCTGCGTGATAAAACCACCCACACCCAACCCCACTCAGCAGCTCGTGGATGACTGCCACCCACCCACATCGGCGCACTCGCCGTGTGTGAACAAGGCGCACACATGCCCAAGCTGGAGAAGGGGGTGCGCACTGGTGGGTGAATACGCATATACATGGTGCACATCAACTCGTAGAATATTTAGCGTTTGTTTAGCGACCCTTGGTTTTCAGCCGCCAGCGACTAACTTCCCATGTCTTGGCCTTGGCCCGTACTTGTGCCCCACAGTGTGTGGAGGACACAAAAAGGTGCTTTGAGACACCCCGGGGCTACACACCGAGGGGTCGGCGGGCATCATGCCATCTCTTTGCAACCGTTGTTAGGAACAAGTCCGGCTAGTGTTTCTTACTGCTGCCTATCGTTACCCGTATGTCGACATGAAGCCGAAAACTCGCTTTGACGACCCCCCACATCATGCTGACTATGAGGAGCACATCTCTTTGCATAGCTCTCTAGACCCCTCTCATGATGCGCTCGCACTCGTGCTCTTGCAAATGGCGCTCATCAACGCCCGTTTGGACGCACATGCGACTGGCGATGATGCACAACGCCACCGTGACGCGCAGCGCGATACCCCGCGCGACGTTCAGCCCACCACCCCCATCCAGTTTAACCCATGCTAGTTGCCACCTCCTCCACCACACCCCCACCTCCGGTATCCGGCTCCAAACCACGGACCCCCCTTTCCCGCTAATCAGCCGTACCACGTTCCTTCTCCTCGTGGCCAGCCCCACCCGTACGGTATGCCACCGGCTGTGCATGGTCATTCCCCGGTTCATGGTGGCCCGTCCTCTTTCTTTGTTGGCCAGCCCATTTCTCAAGCTCATCGTGGCGTCCACAACGAACGTGGGGGTCGTCGCCCAACCATTGACCTAGTAGTAATCGGCCGCGTTGTTCATGAGGCCGCCGGTTTCGACAAGGACGAGTTCAACCGGTCCATGGAAATGCATGTCCCCATCATGGGGCCAAACACCGACTTCAAACAGTGGAAGACGAACTTTCATACCTTAATTTCTCTAAAAGCCGCGTATTTCATCCCCCAACTGCCCACTCGCGAGTCGGGCGTCTTGCAAGACGAGCATGCCCAAAACTACGCCTATGCCCTGCTGCTGCATGCTGCCAGCGAGAACCGGCTTGATGACGGGGCAGTCAAGTGCGTCTCAGCTGCTCGCCCCGACATGCGCCACAGCCGCCTAGGATATCCTTTGTGAGCGGTTGGATGGCCGGTCCTTCGCCCGCTCCCTCTCAGTGATGGACTAGCTCATGCTCCGCCAGCGCCTTGGCCAGTCCCTCACCGAGTACTTCCACTCCATGTGGCAAACTTTCGATGACTGCAACGAAACATGTGAGATGATTGATGGCTAAGCCGCATTCCACCCTCACCACCTGGGTCTCCTCATCTTGCGCGGTATTTCCATCAACGGCCCCTTCGGCCATGCCAAATAGTGCGTCATCAACGCCTTCGACACTAACTACCTCATGTCCGCGGACGAAGTCATGGCCATCATTCTCCTCCTTGTCCACAACATGGAGAAAGAGCTTCCGGGGGCTGATATCCATGCCCCGAGTGGGCCTTTCTCCCCCATCTCTGCGTTTGTCAAGGATGGACGTGGACGTAGCAACCCCCACCGTGGTAATCGCAGAGGACGTGGCATGCTCAACATGTGTAGCGGACGTGTCAGCCTAGACCACATCCTCTCGTAATGTACGGCGTCCGACGATGCCCTCCTGAAGTGGACACTTGCCAAGCGCAAGCTCATCGTCCAGAAATATGGCCACATCAGCCCTGCCTCCGCGCATGCTACCCTCTAGAGCGACCTTTCCCATGCGGACACCTCTCCGCCTGCCCCCCTCGAAGTCTCCACCTTTGAGGACTACACCGATGTGTATGACGACACAGAGGTAAGGGTCCGAATCGAAATTGAGAGGATAAAGATCGAGAATCATGATTAATTCAAAATTAAAGATCGAGAATCGTGATTAATTCAAACTTAAATATCGAGAATCTTAATCAATTCAATGTATAAAGATCGAAAATCGATATATTGTATCAAAAATCGCATCACTGGATCTGATTTTCATTCACGTAAAGATTGATGCACCTGATAAGTCATGCCCTAATTATCAATGCATCTGATAATTCAACCTCTAAAATATCAATGCATCTGATAAATCGCGGCACAAAAGATCAATGCATCTAATATTTCGGACGCTAAAGATCAATGCATCTGATAATTCAGGCGCTCAAGATCGAAATCTTATAAATCGGAAATGAGTACTAGATTGAAAAAACTCATAAAAAAGTTATGTGCATCTGATAAGTCAACCACTGTTTCATTGCAGGGCTGTCCAACTCACAACAAAGATCATGCTGTCGTGAATGGGGACGAGGGCACAATGCAATTGCTCTTCAAGGCTGAGACCCTTATGTACGTTAGGTCAAGAATACGTTGGGTGACATGTCGCATTGTTCAAGAATACGTAAATTACATTCTATCCCCATACAGCCCAACAAAAACATGTGCTGCAAACCCCTCACCCAGCACAGCACATTCATCGTGGGTTTTACCACGCCCACTACAGGTTATCGTGTCTGGGATCATTGGGGTTATAGGAAGTATATAGTCGCTCAAAATTATAAGAGGACTAACAATGACTTGCGATTGCTATATCCCGTTGTGGTGCCAAGGATGCGTTGCCATGTTGCTGCCAAGGATGCGTTGCCATGTTGCTGCCAGTCCGGACCAAAGCTGCGAATAGCTAGGCTACGGGGGTGCCAAAGAGTGTCCACGAGTAAAGTGGCGCCATATAGGTATTCCAAATTCGCTCGTTGCCAGACAAGTACCCCAAGAGATGAGCGCTGATAGTAGCCCAAGAGATGAGCGCTGATAGGAACCTTTTGGGGTCTAGGAACTTGCAGTTCAGGCAGACAAGACACTCTCACACACGCGCGCGCGCGCACACACACACACACACACACACACACACACACACACACACACACACACACACACACACACACACACAGCATGTAATGCACACAACTCACTTAACAGAACAGGAAAGAATGCATGCAGTGAAGGGTCAAAATGTAACAAAACAGTGGTAGAGATGCATGATAAATAAAATTTATAGACAAAACACGCACACACACACACACACACACACACACACACACACACACACACACACACACACACACACACACACACACACACACACACATAAACACAGCCACACACACACACAAACACAGCCACACACACAAACACAGCCACACATACACACACTCTAACGCGCGCGAATTTGCAGGATTTCGGCATAGCTGGGCACGACTACGTAGAAAGTAAAGGAGCACAGTGGCACTTGAAATAAAGCATATGGGACTCACCTCGAGACCGTCCTTGACGCAGACAAAAATCAGTAGTCGCTGCCTTCACTTGCAGCGAAGCTGGTCGAGAGTCTCCATCACAATTTCCATATCACTACCGACGTCTAATAGTCCTTTGTGTTTGCATCGGCGTAGACGAGCCCTTGCTAAAACGAATGGTGTCGTCTGTTGCACAATTTATTAACCGCAGACTCGCACTACGCACCTTTACGAGTCGTGGAGCTTCCGACGGTGAATGCGAACTAGCGCAAGCGTCGACGCAATCTTTTAGCACCGCCTTCGACGCCGCGTCGAGCAGATGCGAGGCAATCCCAACGTAAATCACAGAAGTCGCGCCCCACTAGAGACTTTCAGCGACGATATCGTCGCGTCCAACTCCACAAAGTTGATAACGATGCGAGTCGGACAGTTATTCACGGTTGGTCACCGCGCATCGGGGTGAAAAGTGCTATTGACGGATGTGGTTGCCGCGCGCTTTTCAAGGTGACTACAGACATGTAGTCGCCTGGTAGACTGACGTTTCGTCCCCATATTGTCGCTTTTTCTTAATCCATACGTAACGTAATATATTCTCATGTATTTCGTGTTGTTTCTGAATAGGCTACGAAGAAGGGGAATAACAATAAACGTTTAATATACTGTACTTTTCAACGCTCTTCAAAAGTACATGTACGGATAGATGATGGCATAGGTTCATCGCATCCGTTGATCAAAATCTTTGTAACCAATGATCCCTTTCTGGACCGTCATCGGTGCTGATACCACCACGTTTCGTCACCACGTTTCGTCTAAGCATGGCAATAACGAGACAATGATCCCATTCGTGACGCATACGAGTTGCTGATTGGTCAATCCATGAACCCTTTTTCGTCTTATGTTGGCCGTTGATATATCAAGGAACCAACGGTGGCCATAGATGCATTTTATACTGAGTATAGTACTGATAATGCAATTCTGCTTGAGCGCCTTCTCCTTATTTTCGTCATTGTCGAAGACTGAAAAACATTCGACGTGTGTGTGAATTGCATTTTTTCATTCATCTACTAGATTTTTATATGGTCAGTGTAGATATAAAGCGAATTACCATATGATTTAAGCTCACGCGGGATAGAAGAATGAAACAAAGGTAGAAACGATAAATAAATATTAATACATCTGATAAATCCCGGGATAAATATCGGTGCATATCTGATAAATCGCGGACTAAAGATCGGTGCATCTGATAACTCGCCGCTATAAAGATTGGTGCATCTGATAAGTCAAGCCTATAAATATCAACGCATCTGATAAGTCAAGCCTATAAATATCGACGCATCTGATAAGTCAAGCCTATAAATATCGACGCATCTGATAAGTCAGGCCTTTAAATATTGATGCATTTGATAAGTCAAGCCTTAAATATCGATGCATCCGATAAATGTAGTCCCTAAATATCGATAATTGATTAATTGCAAAAAACGCCGATGCATCGATTACTGATCATTAATCGATCTCTGATTCGGACCCTTACACAGAGGTGAGTAATTCCTTCACCTCCGTTGCTTTTTCATCCTCCCTCACCCCCGGCCGTGAATCTCGGACTACTAGATAGTCGATTCCGCATGCTCGATCAACCTCACTGCGTGTCGCGACGACTTCGTTACGTTCGAGCCACCCTCGGGCACTACTCGCATCGGCGGTGTCGGGGTTAACGTCCATGGTAGTGGCACTATCCGCCTCGCCATTCCCCTTGTGCCTGGTCACATCATTCACGAAACTATCCACGGATTGTTTACACCCTACCTCTCCTCGCGGTCCTCTCAACGCATTGGACGCCTCCTCAACGTTAGTTGGGTGCAGTCCCACTGCGGTTGCGAATTCCTTTTTCCAACAGACTATGACATTGGCTTGCTCATGGTCCCCACATGAATGAAAGTGCTGACACCCTCCGGAACGGACTCTTCATGTTGAGCAACACCACAAGCTCGCAAGGCGCACCTCCTATAGACACCTCAGTTCTTGTTGACATTAGTGTAGCCATGTACACATAGACCCTGAATTGTGGAACCGCCGCTGCGGGCATCTTAACATGCAGAGCCTTCACGCCCAGCGTACCCACGGTGTTCCGTCCATTCCGGCGTTACCGGTCTCTATAAAAACTGTTTCCTGCTACTCGTGTCTCTTGCACAAAGCTAGTGCTACCCTTCGCAATACCTCTGCGTGTCCTTCACCCCCGCGACCACTCATGAACATTTCGTCAGACATATAGGGCCCGGTGAATGTTCCCTCCCCTCACGGCCTTCGCTATTGCATGCTCGTCATCGATCATCACAACAACTACATGTGGGTGCATTTTCTGAAGTCAAAGGACGACACATGTCCACAAATGGAGTCCATTCTGCTGGAACTCCGCCACACGCACGCACGACACCACTCCTCCTCCGGAGCCTTTGCCCCGGTACTGAAATTTGACTTAGACCCCGTGTTCCAGGCCACCGCGACTCGCCTTATGTGTGGTCGTCCGGGTGACGGTGTCTAGTATTCGGCCCCGTATGCTCACCACATGCTCGTCAAGGACGAACGTCCGTGGCGGACCCTCCGCGACAAAGGATGTGCACTGCCGCACGGCATGTCCGTTCCGAACTCCATGTGGTCGTGCGCGATCAACACCGTGGTCTATCTCCGCAGCCGCATGTTCAGCCGCGCGGTGGGTGCCTTTGGTGGCGTTCCCCTCACGCTCCTCACGTCGCAAGCGCCCGACGCTTCCAAGTTCCGTGTCTTCGGATGCATTGTCTTCGCCAAGGTGCCCGATAAGCTCCGTCACAAACTTGGGGAGAAATAGTTTCGCGGCATCGTGGTTGGCTACCCACTTGACGCCCCGGGATATCGCATCTACAACCCAGATACACGCCGGATGACCACGTCGGTGTATGTTGTGTTCGAAGAAGACGTTCCCAGCTTTTCCCCTTCCGTGACCGTCGACTCCCTGATTTCTGACGTTCCCGATATGGACAGTGACCGCGGTTCCGCACTCCATTCACACCCCCTTGATCTCGACCTGATGGCCGACGAGGACCTCCGCCCCGACCCCCCTTCCGCGGCATCGGCTCCTCCGTTGCCAAACCACGACCGTCTTAGCCGCCTCCGGTCCCACCCTATTCGCTACGGCGAACTTGTCGCACAACTGTCCGACCACCCTCGCGTGTTCGTTGCCACGTGCTGCGACCCTGAGGAAGGCAAAGCCATTGGGGGCATCGTCGCGCAGCCCGCCTTGGCGACACTCATCGTTGTCCCCCCGCACGTACCTGCGGGCGCGACGCCACTTGACATGCCCTCATGTCGGCCAAAGAATGCGTCGAACCGACCTCGTGCCATACATCCCTCACAAGCGCTCAAGCCTCAGACTGGCAAACTGCCATGCAAGAGGAGTATGACTCCCTCTTGGGCAATGGCACGTGGGAACTCGTTGACCTCCCCGCCGGTCGCATGGTCGTTAATAGCATGTGGATCTACAATATCAAGTCGGACACAGAGGGTGAAGTGTCTCGCTTCAAGATTCGCTTCGTGGCCAAGGGATGCAGTCAACGTGCATATCTTGACTACACGGGAACTTTCTCCCCGGTTATCCGCATGGCTAGTCTCCGCTTGTTCCTCGCCATTGTTGCCGCCATGGACCTCGAACTTTGTCAACTTGGCATCGACACCGCGTTCGTGTATGCGCCCATCTCAAAAGATGTTTACATCCGCCGCCCACTACTCGGGCTCTCAGACGGCACGAGTAAGGAATGCCACCTCAAGCGCTGCATGTACGGGCTCAAGCAATCTTCCCGCGAATTCAACATGCTACTCCGGGACTGGCTCGTCAACACTTGTTGGCAGCAATGTGTCTCCGATTCGTGCATCTACATCTTCCGCACTGGATCCGTCTTCGCCATGATTGGCCTTTACGTGGATGACATCCCGGCGGCTTACAACGACACGACTTGGCTGGTCTCCTTCAAGGATAGCCTCGGCGCGCGATTCAAGATCAAGAACTCGGGCGCCCTGTCCCATCTCCATGGCATGAACATCACACGCGACAAGTCTGCCCGCACCATCTCCCTGGACCAATCGAAGTACTTATGTGACATCATGGACAAACACGGCATGACGGACTGCAAACCCTCGCTACTCTCTATGGATCCCGGCTTCGTTTCCGGCCGTGCGCGCATCGACTCACCACCCCGCACATGCGTGGCGAACGACATCTACCCTAGCCTCTTGGGCAGTCTCTAGTATGCAGCCGTTTGTACGCGCCCATACGTCACCACAGCCTTGAGCATCCTTGGCTCGGCTCAGGCACACCCCATGGAGGCTCACCTCCAAGCCCTCAAGAAGGTGGTTCGCTACCTCAAAGGCACCCTCAACTTGCGCTTAACGTTGAAGGGGGGGGAACCGACCACAGCCTCCAACTCACATGCTTCGCCGACGCCGACTGGGCGAATGACCGCAGCACACGCAAGTCCCGCTCCGGCCACGCGCTTACACTCGGCCGAGGGCCTATCCATTACAAGTCCAAGCAACAGACATGCGTCGCGCAGTCCACCTGCGAAGCTGAGTACTACTCTGCAACGGACGCCACCAAGGAGGGTATACACCTCCGCCAACTCATGGGGGGGGGTCTTCAACGCCCCCATCACCAAAACCACCACCATAAGGGAGGACAACCAAAGCGCCACCGCTTACTCCCAGAACGCATTGATCAACGAGAAGACCAAACACATCGGCATGAAGTGGCACTTCTTGAAAGACCACGTGGAACATGGAACCATCAAGCTACGGTATCTACGGTATCTACCCTCTAACCAAATGTTGGTAGACATGTTCACCAAACCATTACTAGGACCGGCACTCACAAGGCATCGAAGTGCGATCCTGTGCAACGCTTTACCAAGCAGGAGACGCAGAGCCTGTGCAACGCTTTACCCCATAGTTATTTGCAGGGGGAGTGTTGTAAGTAATGCTCACTAGTTAATTGTTACAGATAGCTAGTGTGAGCTATTCTAGATATGTGTAGTGCATGTATAGATCGGACAATCCGATCGGTGTTTGTTTTGGATACAAAGTTCTCTCTAGGCTACAGCTCCTCACTTCCTTTGTCCCGACACCACGCCTTTGGCTAGTTGTCCTTGAGAATGTCCTTCTGTGTGACTGTGATTGTAAGTGATCGCACGTTAGTTACCTTTCACTCTAACCGTGTGTGCATGGTTCAACAATAACATTGTCTCTTCGTACGAAGTGCGGGGCTGCCGACGGTTATGAACGAGCTTGCATTTAATCTTTTTGCAGTTGTAACACCGTGCGTACGAGAACTTGGACCTCGTGCAACAAGCTCAACCGCTCTGGCACGTCTTGCGAAACTGGAATGGAAGGTCGCATGCTCAACAGCATGTCATTTGGTTTTTCGGAGGAGAAGCCAAAGTTAGTCTCGAAAGGAGTGTGCTCAATTCCGAGCGCACGAGTAGCGTTGTACGCAAATTCTACTTGAGAAAACATGTTTGTCTATTTCGATCCATCGTTGTAGCAAAAACAACGCAGAAGTTGCTGAAACGTGTTGTTGACGCGCTCCATCAGTCCATCCGTCCACGGGTGTCGACTACAAGACATGTTGAGTCACGTTCCTAGGCGTTTCCAAAGCGTTTGCCAGAACCCATTGACGAATTTTGGGTCGCGGTCACGACTAACCAACACTCGAGGCAGTCCGTGTAATCCGCACACTCCATGTAAAAACGAATTGCCATTTTCCTATGATGTTACGCTCTCTTCACACGGCCGAAAATTGGCCATTCGAGTCAACAATGAACACACTGTCAAAGCCATTGCTAATTGGCAAGTGTGTCAAATAGTCAAGCCCTGCAGTGTGCCATGGTATGGGTGGAACATGCAAAGGGTAAAGAGTTGCAGCCATTTGTAGCGGTTGAATCTTAGCTTGTAGTAGACACACAACGCAGCGCTCACAAAATTTTTCACATCTTGGCGATTTCGTTTCCACTAAAATATGTCAATCACTTTAGCAAGAGTGCCAACAACTCCTCTGTGACCACCGGACTGGTTAACGTGCAGCTCAGAGATTAATCTCGGTCGGAACTCAGAGTTCCGCGGGATACAAAGGCGATCGAGAAGCCAAAAGTACCCATTTTTAGCTTCAATTCGGCTGTCTTTCGTCCACTCATCCTCGTCCCCATAAATTTCCTAAATATAGGGAGAATCATATTAAAAATCTAGGTAAGTTCCTAAATCTGGGTCGGGTCGGTGAGGCTTGTAAATGTCCCTAAGCTCGAGAGCCTAGAGTAGGGTGCCGCGGGGGGGGGGGGGGGGGGGGGGGGGGGTAGATGACAAGGCTTGGGAAGGGAAGAATGTCCATGACTTCGTACTCTTTCCGTGCCTCGTCAGTGGCTGCGTAATTGACGTCGGGGAGTTTGGGGGTAGCCATCGCCCCATAGATAGGCAAGGGGCGGAGTGTAGGAGTTCCTTAGCTTGATTGTTGTTGAGCCCCTGCAGTTCCGGGTCCGACATCTAGATATGGCCGTGGCCGCCCTTTTCGGCGTCATTCATGTTAGGGGCCCCCCGGATAGAGATTTCGTAGGGGCTGCCGTCGTGATCGGTGAGGACGCGGGTGTGGTCGTGGGAGTGGGTTTGCCGGTGTAGGAGGTCAATTGTGACCTCCCGGCGATTAAGACGGATTAGGACTGTGCCGGTGGTGAGCGGAGGGAAATTGCGCCGTCCGTCCGGGGTTTTGGGGGCTAAGTGCTTGGGCCTAGAGCATATCCTGACGTTGGAGGAGAGGAGCTGGACGCCTCAGCGCTTGTGAGCCTCCTCGAAGGCCTTTTTGGTAGTGCTTGTAGAGATCGCGAGGGGGAGTCCAATCTGGGGTCGAGTGAGCTTGTTAAGCTTGATCACCACCGGGTTCTTGCTAGGTTTGCGAGAAACCCCGCATGTGATAGCGAGATGGGAGGATAGGCGAAGGGTTGAGGATAGTCGGGGTTGGTGAGGTGTCGGGCTCGGTTGGAGAAGTCGGCATAGGCCGGGAGTGATAGATGGGTTGGTGGGGCCGGAGGGAGAACTCGGATGGTAGAGGCCTAGGTGGCGGGGGGCTGGGTAGCGGGCTGGATGTCTGTAGTCGGCTCGGACGCTGAGGCTGTTATGGTGTCTTCGTTGGGGTGTAAGGGTTGGCTTCTTCGTGGAGGGATTCGTCGGTGCAATCCATTTGGGTGGGTTGGTCGGTAGTGGCGGCTGCGGGATCCATCCGATGGTCCGTAATTGGCGAGAACATGGGAGTAGAAAAAACACGATTGAGGGAGCGCGCGCGATTCAACATGGTCCCCGCAGGAGCTGAAACTCGTTCAGGTATTGACTCCGGGTGTTGGGTAGGTCATGGCAGACTTAAGTGTGTTTTTGGGCAGCGAGCTGGTAATTCCGTGTGTGTGTGTGTGTGTGTGTGTGTGTGTGTGTCTGTGAGGTGAGCCGATGGCCGGAAGATCACCGGAGCGGCTGGAGACGCGGCGAATCGAGGCGCTGCTGGGCAGATGAAGGTCAAGGAAGCTCGACCATGGCTAGACGGAAAATGGGAGGCGTAAGGAGCCCGGTGGGGGCACGAGGAGTAGTCGGCGGTTGTTGTAGAGGGTCGGGAGGGCAAGGTGAGAGTAGGTGCCTTCGCTCCGGCGGGAGCGGTAGTGACAGCTCGCATATAGTTTTTATGTGTAGGAAATCTGCGGGAAAGCAAGTTTCCCGCGGAAATTCTGTACTTTACTAGTACTTTCCTTGGTTTGTAATACCGGCAATGAAGAAGGAAGTTTCCACGACGGTACAAATTCTAACCGTTAGATTACGCATTTCAGAGTGGTAAAACATGGACAGGGACTGGATCCGGATCCTAAGGAGCCGCGAATCCACGAGACTACTCGGGTTCGGACTTGGTCTCGTGGGTCCGGACCCTAGAATCACAGGTAATCGCGGGGTCCGGACCCTAGAATCACAGGTAATCGCGGGGTCCGAACCCAAGGTTCAGTAGGTAATCGCGGGGTCCGAACCCAAGGTTCAGTAGGTAATCGCGGGGTCCGAACCCTAGAATCACAGGTAATCGCGGGGTCCGAACCCTAGGTTCAGTAGGTAATCGTTGGTTCCGGTACCAGTTATTGTAAGTAATCGTTGGCTCCGGTACCAGTTATTGTAAGTAATCGTTGGTTCCGGTACCAGTTATTGTAAGTAATCGTTGGATCCGGTATTCATCGTACTTTAATGGATTCGCGGTAATCGCGAGTACCTCATCCTCGCAAAACGATGTGGAATCGTGATACCCAATCAGTACTCACGATTCCGAGTATCTCACGAATCTGTGGTTGCCCGAAGTGACACGCTGCTTTTTTGGGAGGTATTTGGCAATGCAAATCTGCTGAGGTGTATGTCTAGGATTGGTTCAATAGCCCCGATTGCTGTCATTCCGCAGCCTTGAATCGATTGTAGCCCACCCAAGGGCTATTTAAACGGTGCGTACGCGCTTGAAATCCACCATAACCTGCCCGTCCACATCCAGTCCTATCACAATTAGCCGCCACTTCAAAAACCGAGCTCAACGTAAGGCGTCAAGCCTATTGGTCCACCCTGCTGGAAGACTTTCACAACGAGCAAGAGAAAGTTGAAGAGGTAAGCAAGAGTTCCCCCCCCCCCTCCGCTTTGCCCTCACCCCCGAGTTAGCTGCGTTGTGATGTTCGGTAGCGCCGCATGGCGCCCACTCCCCGCCTCCGCCCGCACATTTATGTCTGTTTATTTGCTCTATCGAAGCCATAGTAATAGCGTTGCAGTTGAGCTTGTCGACACTTTGTTATCGCTGTTATGTGATGCTTTTCTATTCTTTGCTTTCCGACGTAAAAGGTTACTTTGTCGTTTAGTATATTGTCGCACTGTACTGTTCGGTAGCGCCGCATGGCGCCCCCTCCCCGCCTCCGCCCACATATTTATGTTTGTTTATGCTCTATCGAAGCCATATTAATAGCGTTGCAGTTGAGCTTGTCGACACTTTGTTATCGCTTTTCTGTGATGCTTTTCTGTTCTTTGCTTTCCCACGTAAAAGGTTACTTTGTCGTTGAGCATATTGTTGCACTGCGCGGTTCGGTAGCGCCGCATGGCGCCCACTCCCCGCCTCCGCCCGCACATTTATGTCTCTGTTTATGTGCTCTATCAAAGCCATATTAATAGCGTTGCAGTCGAGCTTGTCGACACTTTGTTATCGTTGTTCTGTGATGCTTTTTTGTTCTTTGTTTTCCCACGTAAAAGGTTACTTTGTCGTTGAGCATATTGTTGCACTGCGCGGTTCGGTAGCGCCGCATGGCGCCCACTCCCCGCCTCCGCCCGCACATTTATGTCTCTGATTATGTGCTCTATCAAAGCCATATTAATAGCGTTGCAGTTGAGCTTGTCGACACTATGTTATCGCTGTTCTGTGATGCTTTTCTGTTCTTTGCTTTCCCACATAAAAGGTTACTTTGTCTTTAAGCATATTGTTGCACTGTGTTGTGGCCAGTGGCTCAAGTTGTGAATTTGCTGCAGGGGGACTAAGTAACCATATCACTTGTTTACCCTATGTTAGGCACTCTGTTAAAGCAGCTGTCGTCTTTGCGTGTATATGCTTATGCATATTTGTATTGAGTGCTTGTATGTGTGTGTGTGTGTGTGTGTGTGTGTGTGTGTGTGTGCGTGCTTGTATGCGCATGTACTTCTGCATGTGTGTTTGTGTGTGTGTCTTATGCATGTGTGTTTATGTTTGTGTGTGTGTTTATCTTATGCATGTGTGTGTCTTATGGATGTGTTTGTGTTTATCTGCTTGTGTGTGTGTTGGCTTGTATGTGCATCTGCTTCTGAATGTGTGTGTATGTGTGTGTGGTGTTCGTTTGTGTACCTATTTTGTATGCTCTCTACGTGTTCCTGTGTGTGTGTGTGTGTGTGTATGCAAATTTACTTGTGCATTTGCTATGTTAACTAAAAATGTGAATTGTGCAGGTTTAAGAATCTGGACTTCAATGGCATTCGTCCCGACTTTGCGCCTACAATTTTGGCGGCTGCAAGAAGGGAATTTGGAGAGCAGTCGCTCACAGAGCCGGAAGAGAGCGAGCAGAAGGCGGTGCTTATCCAAGCATGAATGCTGCAGAGCTTGGCAAGCAATTGATGTCGTCGAAGAGTAAGTCTTTCACTGCATTCCTTTCCGGGGATTTGACTGGGCGTGTGACGCCCTCTACAGCCAAGCACGTGGAAAAGGATGACTTAGAGCGTTACCTTGAGCTGCCCCAAGAAACGGACAAGGACATTTGTGTGTTGACATGGTGGAAAACACATGCAGCTCTGTACCCCGACTTGGCTTTAATGGCGCGGCAGTACTTATCTATGCCTGCTACCTCTGCTGCATGCGAGCGTTTGTTCAACAAAGCGGGGCGAATGCATGACGCGTTCAAGAAGAACACCAAGGAAGATAGCCTAGAGGATGCCTTGTTAGTCTCATGTAATTGTTGAATTATGTATGCGCGAGGAATATGGTTGTCACATGTTGTGAACAATTTCAATTTCAATTGTCACAAGTCTATATAAACTGTAAGAAATGGTTGTCTGAAACCTGTTTTCATCCATATTTTGTGCATTTAATGTTCATTTGGTGGACTCGCACTGGCCATGCGATAAACCATTTGGCATTACTTGTCACATCATATGTGAAATATGGTACTGCATCGGAATCTGTTTCCCTGTGATGGCAAGTGTCTTTTTTGAGCCGGAGGGCTATAAACTCACATACATTGCTTGTGGCACTTGCCGGAGGGTCCAAAAGCTTTGCTAAATTGTATGGGATAGACTGTAAAGTACTAAATATGTTTGCAGCGGGCAGAAAGTATGGGAAGTGAATTGTACGTATCTATTGTATGGGATCCAAGCATGAGCAGGCGCAATAGAACTAGTAGAGATGTAAAAATTCAAATTGCAGTACAAACTTCCCCCAAAATGCGCAATTTGTATCAATTTGCATGAGTACTTCGAGTACTTGTTGGAATCGCGAACCCAACGAATCCAACGGAACCAAAAAATTTAGAAGTACTCATGTACTCGGTTCCGGAATCAAAAACACAGGTACTCGCTGGATCCGAACCCTAGAATCACAGGTAATCGCTGGATCCGGACCCTAGAATCACAGGTAATCGCGGGGTCCGAACCCTAGGTTCAGTAGGTAATCGCGGGGTCCGGACCCTAGAATCACTGGTAATCGCGGGGTCCGAACCCTAGAATCACAGGTAATCGCGGGGTCCGAACCCAAGGTTCAGTAGGTAATCGCGGGGTCCGAACCCTAGAATCACAGGTAATCGCGGGATCCGGATCCCTTTTTTAGAGGTACTCACTAGTTCCGGATCCGAAAAAATCAAGTACTCATGGATCCGAACCCAACAAAATAATGGCGGATCCAGTCCCTGAACATGGACAAGATACCCCTACATATGACGCACCAACACAAATAGGTCGTCAACCTTTTGCCTTTGCGCGAGCACAGCTCACGCAACCCACCTTCCCGATTCTCTCAATTAGCGTAGGTATTTGGGCCGAGGACCCTTGCGAGCAAAAAATATAAGAGATCAACACGTTTGGCAAACAGAGCCCCAAGCTTGGTAAACTAGCACGACATTATTCTTGTATTGGTATATATTGGGGTTTAACGGTTAGTTAACGTACCATGTTGAGTCCGCCAAAGGCAACACGCGGAGACAAAACGTCACAAGCAAAGTAAAATGTCCGCGGCGGACGCCCATCTGCTTAACCTCTAAAGCAACTCCTCTAGCTGGCACCAGCCATCTTCTGCCTTTGCGCTCGCCGAATCGGCTCGCGCAACCCACCCACCCTTCCCTAATCAAGCGCTGGATAGAAATAACACCTCTGAATAGTAGGCGGTATTCTAGTGCGTGTCCATCCAAAATGTAAGCAAACTATTATGTTTGGCATAATTTGACGCCTAGTCGCTAATAAATTGCAAATTTCCATCGTCGCTCCCGGGGATTGCGATATTGCTATCGGTTCTAAACTACTTCAGAAACGTCCGCCTGAAAATGTACGGGATTTCAATGGAACTGTACGGTATAGCATGTGCCGGCCGCAGTAACGATGTACATCAGACATAATCGTCACAACCATCCGCAATCTGGGTGCACGGGTTAACTGATTATAACCGGCGGAATGTGCCGTCTTCAGTGCAGGTCGTTTGAAGTTCGTTGAGGAGCCCGCCACCGCCTGGCGTACCTCACCTTTTTAGTAGGAACATCACTGTCGGTCGCTAATCCCTGGAAAACTCGAGAGCGGCGACACCGGTGTGATCTCATCCCCCAAGGCGTCGAGGGGCAGCATACGATTGTTCAGTATCTACGATTCCAATAGGTGCTACTTTGAGTGGGGCACTGCGAGTGGCTTCGAAATCTTCCGAGCTGTTGAAAGGGACGACAGACGCGGTGGCGCTGGCGGCCATCATCCATTAGCAGATTGGGTACACAACCGGGAAGGAGCGGCTGGCGGTGGGAAGGGCGCAAACGACTCGTCAAGTTAACCATTGGCATCGTTGCAGTTCCTGAATATATCCAGCAGGTTCAGTCGTTCTGCACCTGCTGTGCTACGTAGTTCGGCGCGAGGGACCCGTGCACGGTCAGCAGTGGCGATGACCGCCATGCGGTGCTTGTGGATGGTGGCGCTGCTCAGTCTTACGTTGTCCTCTCATCTACAGAGCACCAAAGCAGCCGGTGTCGCTGTACAACCAGGTATGGTGTATAGCAACCTGTGGGCGCATCATCTTGCAACCCTCGAACTTCCTGAAAGCCGTGTGTCGAAACGGTCATCTGGCCTGTTTCGAACAACTAACCCGTCGGTTTTACGGGTGCAAACTCATCTGCAGGGCACTCGGCGACGCTGCCAGGTTCCTCGAGAGAACGGCCAGCAAGAAGCCATCGGTACGACACCCAGCTCCACTATTCTTCTCGCCAAAACATTACATAGAAAGGAGATGGATTGACGGGGGAGAGAAGGGATTGATACGATGGTTGCTTTCGTGGGTGACTGAACCATAGTACTATTTTCTTTTGCGAATTATGTCGTCAAAGCAGTTCATGAATACTTGCTCACTGTCTTTTCCGTCCGTCCCCTTCCCATCTTCAGACGAGCTTTACGGACTATCCAACCAGTAGAAACGAAAGTCGATCAGCTTCAACGGATGGAAACAGTAACGACAACGATACCCGTAAGCGAGCCCGTTACACCAACGCCAGTCACTCCTGACGGCCCCCGCCACTCCGCGAGTGTCGAGCTGACACCCATAATCACCGCCACAGCTCACAGCGCCACAGAGTCAACAACCCCCCAAACGGAAAACCCCACGCCCATCCCAACGTCAGCTCCGAGACCGCTGCCTACTATCGACCCTACCCCAACACACGATTCGCTTCACAGCAACTCGTATGATGAAGACAAGGTAACACTCGCAGATTTTTTTCAGGAGGGTGAGAGTATGGCAGCGCAACACCAGGAAACGACGACACCCACAGCAGTAGTCTCGACAGAACGTACTCCCTGGACAACCGTCTCAGTCACACCCACCCCCACAGTGCCGATTTCGACAACCGAGACGCGCATCGACACAGCCTCGCCCACTCCCATAGTTGACCAGTCCGTGACCCAACCTAGTCAGAAGGAGCTGCCCAAGTCGATCAATCGCACGACGACGCCCACCGACCCAGTAATACCCACGCCCACTCCAACAGCAACGACCTACTTTGCACAGGAGGTATCGACTACACAGGCGGCAGTTACGACCACATACCTCCCCGTCGCAGAAACAACCAGCGACCCCGCACTCACTACTGTCTCGATGTCGGTAGTGGTCGATAGCGCTGACGTTCAAAAAACGTCTACGCCATCGCCCATTCCACCAAACCCCACGGACACGGTAGCAACTTTCTCTACAAACACACCGACACCGACCGTTCCTGTCGAGATTCCCAGCGAGGCGGTAGCCGTCACGCAGTCACCCACTCCCACACCCACCACAGATACGCAACAGACGGGGGTCGTCACCGTCCGACCAGATCTCGGCTTCTTGTTACAAAAGTCACCGTGGGCTGCCCTTCGACCCGACGCCAGAGACAGCGCGGACGGTGGTGTGGTGGACGACTTGTGGGCTCCGCACTCCCAGGGCGGCGACGCTTCCCTTGACGCCGGCGACCATTCGATCCCGCCGCCTGAAGTCCTCGCAGCGCCAGCGTCGGCGGAGGAGGGAGGGAGGGATGAGCCCAATGAGAGTGAAGGCGCGTCGTGGCGGATTCCTGTTGTCCTGGTCATGGTGTTACTCATCGTCGGTGTGGCTGCATTTGCAACGCACCGGTGGGCGTGGTTACCGTATCAACGACGGAAGCGGGCGAAGCAATACAACGAGCTGCCCGCGGTGGCGGACCTCGCGGCCGTTTCTGGGGTGACAGCTGCCGGTACTGCTGATGCCGTCGACGAAGGGGGTGCGCGAGTGGGAGGGCAAGCGGTGGGGAAGGGGAAAAGGGGGAAGAAGGAGGCGACGAAAAAGAATACGAGTGTCGAGTTTGAGAGTCGTCGTGGTATTGGACAGCAACGTGACAGGATGTCGTGCGGCTCCGACCTGTCTTTTATGTCGTTCGATATAGAGACGCCTCCCGATACGCCAGTCTCCACCGCTAGTAGCTCGTCGAGCGGGAGCCGCAAAGTCGATAGGTCCGCTAAACGGCCGGACTCGTCAAGAGGAGGCAAGGGCTCGCCGGTAGCGGGGCGGACCAAACAGGAAAACAAGGCGGACGAAGGCGGGACTCGTGCGATACCTCCCCCGCCTCGCCGGTCCGCTTCCGGCGCTACCGGAAGGAAGCCGCCCACAGTGCGCAAGCCGCGCTATAAGCCCACCAAGCCACCCGCCATTGAAGAGTAGCCCGCTTTGACCAGACTTGAGCTGTGTCACAGAAGCATTCCCTTTATATTGATACGAACGTACATAGTCAGTCAGTGGCAAGCGCAGCGAGCAAAGGTTTAATTTGATCTGTATATTTTAGCCGAACACAAAACTACATTGACGTGACAAAGGGACAGAGGAAAAATTCAAATTCTTACAAGAAAAAGCAGTGAAGCCCGCCAAGCAAAAAGAGGAAAAAACCTAAGCCCGAGGAACAAGAAGGCATGGCACAGCATCAGCGCTGCCCTCCTGAAAAGCGTCGCGGAGATAGGAACCCAGAGTGCCATGAAGAGCAGCACAAAGACGTTGCATGAATTCACGTCGCACATCCCCCAAAAAACGCCGAAGGAAATGGCAAAAGATATGTGAGCACGAGAGCAAACGACCCTTCTTTTTGAAAGGCATGAATTAGCATCAGGGGAAAACGGAATTATCAAGAGCAAATGGTACAAGAGCATCCAATTTTTGATTTAATTATGAAAAGCACTGTAGATATGAGGAGAGGAAATAAGGGGGGAACTAAGAGGGCATCCAAATGAATAAAATCGGGCAGCTTCTGACGCTTTCAATGAAGCGGGATAATCGACACTGGGTTGTTTGCACAACAGCTGAGGTGGAGCAACATGCCATGGTTCTGGTGCGCACGGCCACCATGCATTGCCAGAAATTACCTTTTCATCTACATGTGTCCGTTTTATGCGCCCAAACCAAACGGGAATTACCCACATTCTTACTATTTTAGGACGCATTTAGAGTGACCGCATGCTATTCTGCTATTGTAGCTGAAACACTGTCGCTGCCTCGCTGCCCTTGAAACAATACAGAAAATGTGAGAGGTGTATAAGCGACAAGTAAATGCATTACAAATGCCAGATGAATTTCGTAGCGTAGTTCCGCTCTCATTGTTCATTTCATGTTAACTTCAGTTTCATGGCAGGTATCTTTGCACATGTTAAGCATATGAGACGTCAAAATTCCAAAGTACACAATTAGTAATTCGCGCGGCAGATTATTTGCATGTGCAAGGAAGTTAGAGTCGTACAGCAAATGAGAAATAGATTGCATTTGAAAGGAGTTGAGTGCTTTGGCCAAACCTTGAATCTCATGTCCTCTTGGTTTCCGCCCATTCTCCCTTTCCTTGTGCTTATGGTGTATCCTGTAATTCAACTTCTTGCCCTCGTTTTA
This sequence comes from Tetraselmis chui, assembly GCA_026401115.1. Lineage (NCBI taxonomy): Eukaryota > Viridiplantae > Chlorophyta > Chlorodendrophyceae > Chlorodendrales > Chlorodendraceae > Tetraselmis > Tetraselmis chui. Next base: position 3,599 of record JAPMLY010002209.1, on the reverse strand, counting down.
GCAATACAACGCATTATCACATGGAACTTTTATCTTGAGGTGTAGCGATTTATCCCCATGTGGTCGATTTGAGGCTAATAGCCCGCTGAATGATTGGCTTTGCCCCAAACAATTGGCATATTCAGCTCGAATAGACAAAAGGCGCCCACTCCGTATTTTTCTTCAAATTCAATCATTAGACAGTGTTTGCGACTTGGGCTTGACGGAACTCATTTGGTTTTACCCCCACCTTTCGGAAGACGCGGATTAAGTCGTTGACACAAAGCCACAAATGAAAATTGCCTTGTTTGCAAACAAATAGCTCCGATCGAAGTACACATTTTGCTCTATTGTTTGTCAAATTAAGTGTTTATTATGTCGCTGAATGAAAAATTGCAAAGTTTTTACAAAAAATACCGATACATCGGCTGCTGTCTCATGGCTTACCCAATATTGCCATCTAGGACTTTGGAATAGGGTTTTACTCCGTGGGGTAATCCGTATCCATACCTCTCTTGCGTAGCTTATTATCGATTTATTTTCTCAGCGACGCTACTTATAAATGCCGTTGCCCATGCGTACATGCACATCTTATTCATAGGCGTTGGCTTGATGAGTGGTATGTTCGCGCCTTTCATTTTTTGCTACCCTGAAATATATCCGCAAAAAACAATATGTCGTTTCCAGGTATAATATGTTTTTGCCACCGGTTTTCTCAAAGTGCATAATAAAATCGCTGCTTAACTTGGTTTTCGCTGAATTTAGTATTATCTTGACAAAACAAAATAATACCACACGAATGAGCCGATATGCGAGCAATTGTTTATTATTATGACTGCCGTTCTTAAGTCTCGTTAAGTTAAAGCAGTACTAGACTTCATTTGGCTGTGAGTCAGCGATTGTTGAATACATTGACATCTTCTGAAAAATAAGAGCACATCACATAACGCCACGGCTACGTTTCGCTTGCCAAATAGTGTCGTATTTGGTGTTAAACTTTTCGTCAGTGTTGAGCGAGAAAACGCATTCCTTGACAGTCTGACTGCTCCGTCCCAAGGGCGCTTCTCTTGTGCCAGCCAATGACTGGTTACACAATTTCAAAACCTTGAAATTTCGAGTGGGAAGATGGTCAGAACCCTGAACTGGCTGGATTCATCGTGGCCGTGGCATTTTGTGCCCCTTGATAGGAAATTGGAACAATGAGGAGAAAAGCGATCGTGTACTCCATTGAGATATCCAGCAACCACAATCATTCGGTCCCCAGAAACCCTACACACGGACCATCCACCATCCGGAGAAACCCTATCTTGCGTCGACCGACTTTTTTGGAGGAGTGCATCCCTGAAACGAAATGAACCCAATTAACGAACTCAATTAAACGCTAAAACTTTGTAAGCGTCGTATTCTTGTGTCCCTTGGTCTGAAGTTGCCATGATCCGGAAATGTGCGACTTCGTCTTCCATTGAACGACCCAACTCGAATGATTCCTCAGAAACCCTACGTATGAAACAGCCCCAATCGGATGAAGCCCTATCTTGCTTCGAACGGGCTTTGTGGGAGGAATGCACAGCGAAATAGCACTCTATCAATGGAAACTGCGCATTACTGTAACTTCATTTGTCGATTGTGGCCCATTCTGTTACGTACGGGTCGCCGGCATGGCAGTGTGACAAGACTAATATTACAATCATCTTCATACAACCTATTACAGGCAGGACTACGCTCATGTGCACAGTGGTCGAGGTGGCAAATAAATCCCGCGTCACATCGAGTTTGCTGCACTGCGACCGCACAGCAAGGCGTGTGCAAGGAGCGGCGGGGTGTGCTGACGGCGGCGGTGTGCAAGAAAGGCGCCATACACATACTCGCACTCCCCAATATATCGAGTCACTACCCTTTCCTTCACAAGTGTCACCAAAAAATAATTTACACAACCTCAGCTCCTTTTCTATTTACTATGCGACGACGCAGCGCGCATCAACTCACACCACTCACGCTCATTCACTCTCCTCGCGGACACAGCTGTCCCTATAAGTTCGCCTCCCCTAACGACGGATCCGCGTCGCAGCTGCCGTCGACACTCGAATACATCGGGGCCAGGGGCGCCCAATCCAGCTGCACTCGCCAGGGCCCAACGTCAAACGCACCCTACACACACACACACACACACACACACACACACACACACACACACACTTATTTACCCCTCTGCACCAACAGAGGACATCAGACTTACTCAATTGACCTACGGCGTGGCTGGCCATATTGCACTCACCTCGGGCAACGCCGCGCTGGCGCTTGACCCCGCCTGCATCGCCTCCAGTTCGACGGCAGAGCGCTTCGCGGGGTCGCCGGACGGATCGGCCTCCGAGCGCAGCGCCCGAAAGCGCGCGCGGCGGGTGTCGGTTTTGTGCTTCTGGTAGCGCCAAACGCCAAACGCAAAGAAGGCCACCAACAGCGCACCGCACGCGATGGGGACAGCCAGCTGCGGAAATGTGCGACACAGGTACAAGTCAGTCGCGGACTTGAGCATGGAACACAGCATATGCCTCCTCCCCCGGAGATCATGGCTGCGCACCAGCACGGCCTTGGGGACGCCCGCCTCTTCCGGGCTGTCGTTCGTGGAACCGTAGTTGTACAAACTGTCGTCGGTAAAGGGCAACGGCAGGCTCTCATCCACCTGAAACACTAGAGGCGCACCATCGCGCCCCACGTTCCCGGCTCCGTCCACGGCCTGAAAATAGTGATTATGTGTCATTAACCCTTGTCAGCAGAACAAGAGGAAAGCATATGTGCGCGTGCGCTTGTGTGTGTGTGTGTGTATGTGTATGTGTGCGCGTAGGAGTGCGGCCGCCCATCATTTGCGAGTGTGGCGAGCACATAACATGTGAATGAGTACGAACATATGTGTGTATGCGTCCCTTCGTCCGTCCGTCCGTGTAAGTGTGTGTGTGTGTGTGTGTGTCTGTGTGTGTGTCTGTGTTGTGTGTGCCTGAATGTTCTGGGAGAAAGAGAGCAGGAAAGGGTACATTTTGGGGGCTTACCAGGGTCTGGAAGGTGTAAAATCCCGACGGCACCTGCTGCAGCACCACCGGCGACATGGCTCCAGCATAAGGCAGCCGCACCCATTGGCTAAGCCTGACGGGCGCGCTGTTAGAGCGCAGCACGATGCCCACGTCGCTGATGACGTCAGGCTCATCGGACGATGCGCCCAACTGAGGCGGAAAGGGGACCTCCGCAGCGGCTACATCCCCACCGCGGGCTTCCTCTTCGCTCACAACCTGCACCAGCCCCCACAGCTGCTGCACCCCAGAGGGCGCCACCCCTGCATCGATGGCCTCCACCCGGAAGAGCACCGTGCTTGGCACAGGCGTATCGGGGTCAGGTCCGAACCTCGTCACACTGCCGCACAGACAATAGTGCCATTGTCAGCATAGCTCAAGCTACAGAGCAACCCCTTAAAGTTCACGTGAACGCGTGGAGCAGCAGCAACGGACACAGGAACATCGACACAATTATGTGTACAAAAATAAAGAGATTGTCTGTATTTGGGACAACTGTTTGTGTCTTACAAAGTGAGATAAAAGTGTGTGTGTGTGTGTGTGTGTGTGTGTGTGTGC
>JAPMLY010002208.1:0-59062 GCA_026401115.1 Tetraselmis chui | reverse complement strand
ATAACAGGCAGAGATCGCATTCCGATTGACAGGAAGACGAAACATCGGCGGTGGTTTATAACAGCGGGGCCACAATTTAAATGAAATACTACTTTTCAAGGCCTGTGTGCCGGAAACTTTGAGTACGTAGCTAATACTCACACTCGATACAATACAAATGAGGCGTAGAGACACAAATATGGCACGATGAAAACTTTAATCATTATATTGTGCGAGGGTAAATGGTGAGGGGCAAGCAGCTAGTGGGCTCTCCAGGGAAGAATTCAATAGCGCCTAAAGAAATGCGAGAAACTCCATAATGAAACGGATCGAGCGTGCGACAAAATCTTCTTCACATTTCAAAACCACTTCCGGACAGAAACACTTTACATCTTGGACATTTCAGGAGAATAAAATAATAATGTTCATTCATGTAAGTAATTGCTGAAATAGCACACACACACACACGCGCGCGCGCGCGCACACACACACACACAATAGGCTAATAAAAAACATACACAAACCCATACACAGAAAATGACTTGCGTCTCTATGCGTTTGACACGCGATTTGAAGCTCAAGAACAGTCCTAATTCTCTATGCCTTCCAAATCATATCCAGATTTAGTCATCTTGTTGAAACGTTGGATGGTGAGGGGACAAACGCACGCGGCCAGAATAGGCTGCGATCAATTCCGGAGAACATGAAAAATCAATACCGATGTAAAAATATATTCAAGGCTGAATAATAAAACAGGTAGCTTCCAACTCCCTCAATACAAAACCCTACTTCTCTATGGATTCCACCTTGCCAGACCGGTTTTTCCCGACAGATTATATCACCACCGATTGGCACGGCGAAAACAAAATACAACACCGACGAGACTGCAAGAGAAGATTGTACGCAGTATACCCACCTTGAGGTTCTGCAGCTCGCGGTGATGTGCTGCTGACACGCCCGCAGCTGTGCTATCGTCCACTTCGACACAGTCGGTAGCGCCCGGATTCGCAGTAGAAATGGACTGATTGGCGCCTTGCGCAGGCTCAGGTGAAACCTCACGTGCGTAGTTCCGCAAACCCCCGCTTAGGGCCCTCGATTGTATTGAAACAGGCGTCGCTGAATGTGCTGTGCAGCTCGCGCTCGGTGACCGGGCAGGCGCACTTTTTGACCCCACAGATGACGCGCCTGAACTGTACGCCTGCCGGGTGCATGACTGACGCATGAGTGTTTCGTGTCGTGCTAAAACAGGCAAGAGGCTGAAAAAGCAGTGGGGTACAATACCTGGTGGTATCTATGTAGCTTTGCTGGCGGTGTATCGAACTGCGCCGGGTCCTCAATCATCAACTGCAGGTCGCCATCCAATGAAACAGTTTGTGCGGACCCGTTCGTGGCGTTTGAGGCCATGTGGGTCTGCGGGGTGGGCGGGATCCCGTCTACGACCTTCTCACTTCGAGTCGACGAGCTGGGGGCAGCTTTGTGTTCGGCCCACTTCTGCAATCTGGCCGAACGTGCGAGTTGCTGCTCTAACGACTTCACCTGACAACGGGGGGGGGGGGGGGGGGGGGGGGGGGGGGGGGGGGCATTCAGTACTGGAGGCCGAACAGCCAGAGTCTCTTTACTCCCACGAATAAGTCACAGAGCGACGCCTTCACCTTGGCAGAAAGACTCGCAACCTCAGATTCCAGCGATGCGACGTATTGATCGCCTTTACTCGTGTCCGCTGCCTCAGCATGCCCCGATGCCCCCGCTGACTTGGATGGTGTGGTGTCCCAGATCCTTGCACCTGCAGGGATTCATTTCCGAGGTATTGGAAACCATTGTGTCCAATCGCGACCAGTAAAATGCAGGCGATGCGGCAAATACCGCTTTCAACACTGAAGCCAGGTGTCACACAGTATTGACGGAGCCTTTATACTTACGTAGCTTCAAACGTAAATAAACTAACTTTCCCATACGAGCTGTGACTCACTCCTGTCGGAAGAACGAGGTGCATCTGGTACAAAATACGCAAACCTCCCAGCAGTTTGGGGGAGGCCACGTGATGGATTTTACCTGCGCGCCCCCCGTAATGCCGTGGGTTGACAGACAAAACCATGGAGGTCATCTGTGGTGTGTAGGCCTTTCGAGACCTAGCGTTGGCAACACTCTTCCTGGCAATCTGGGCAGCACGTGCCGCGGCCAAAAGCTTCCTGAAAGTACCAGATGACCTCGAGGGTCTAGACAGGGATGGACTCCCCTTTCCACCCTGAATATAAGACAACTAGCTCAGTAACACAGCCACGCTGGGAGGTGCTACTCCACACAGAGCACGAGTTTACAGTTCTAACCTGTATTATGGGAGAGGCAGCGCTCCGGTGCAAAATAAGCTCGCCAGCCACATTTGCAGTCTGCGAAGCACGAGAGGGGGGAGAGGGGGGGGGGGAGGGTGAGTATGCGTGGGTTCACAAGGACTTCAACGATTCACAGGAATACCTGGGGCGATACCTTGGGAGCCTCAAGGGATGCTCTGGAAGCTGTAGTATTGGGGAAGCCGTGAGTGTAGCCGGATGGAATTTCAACACGCAGCGCCGACTTCACATCCTTGTGACTCCCAGCCAACAGGTAGGGCCGCAAGCGCTCCGCATCCTGCCATACCGTACGGGTGATCATCATGCAAACACTTTAAGAATCAAAGGCCATCATACAAGACAAGCATCGATGCAGGGCAGATGAATTACCTTCATGGCGGCAGACTCGGTCACAGCTTGATTATTTTTGGTTATTGCCATGCTATGATTAGCCCCAGCCACAACCGACAGGACCTCCGATGTCTTCAGACTCTTCAGTCTCACTGGCATACTGAAATCTTGCATGATTTCACTTCCCAGTTGCCCCTCGATACCCCTGCCCCAGCAGAAAACACCCCGCCCTGATCGTAATGCCTCACCATCACGGTGCCGAGCGTGCACAATGCAATGGTGGTTTCCGCAAGCAATGGTGTCTACGTGCCACGCCTCCAGCTCGCCGCGGACCTGTGAGATTAATGCGCAAATCCAGGCTATCAGGGGGGCAACGAACGTGAGCAATGCAGTGCGGGGAAGAACCTACATCCCACGGAATCATCCAAAGCTGACCTGTTTGGGCTCGGTTGTCCGTGTCCAAGGAGCGGAATCTGAGTAGGCGGTTCCGGTGCTTCCCCACTGGAAAACTTTCCCATCACACGTTACAGCCGCAGTGAGGTGATGCCCACATGCTACTTTCCATCCATCCACCCCTGAAAGCTCACCCCCCACCTGAGAAGTAATGTCAGAGCATCTTCAGAAACTTGCATTCTCTACTACTCGTTGACTCCGGCATTGAAAACAAATGAGGAGTGAGTGCGCACACCGGACCAGGGAGCATCTCCTGAACTCCTTCCTCCCCTCTACCTAGGCAGCCTCGGTCATTTCCACCCCATGTGTAGATTGTTCTCAACAGCTGATTCGACACAGCGCTGACATCCGTACTCTCAGGTTCGCCCTGTCTGCTGGCGGGAAGCGTCTCTTGGGGAGCTGCGCAAGGCAAAAATCTCCTCCCCACTGCCTGTCTGTTGGGGTTCTGCAATGCTGCCCCAACCGGGCCCCAGCTCAGATTTTCAGGGACCTCAGGGTGCTTTCTACCGGGACCGTTGGGGTTGCCAAGCGGCGGACGAACACCACTGGAATTTGAAGCGTGAGATGACCTGGCAACCGCAGCGGTGTGGAAGACACCACAGGAAACAGCGGACACGCGCATATCTGGAGGCATGTAAATAATGCTGTTAAGGACTCCAACCTGGTTTCTAGATTCTACCAGCCTTTCGTTCAGGCGCGCACATAATAGCAAGGAGGCATCTACAAGAAAGCTTACCATTGAAATATTCCACAAAGGACGGAGAATGCCTGCTTTCATATGTCCCGTGCCCAAGGCGGCCAAGGAATCCATCTCCCCAGGTGTACAATCCTCCAGCCACGGACAATGCAGCGCAGTGGAAAGGGCCAGCACTGACACAGGATACTTTCACATGGGATAAAGCAAACTCGATGCGTTTAGGCGACCAATGGCGATCAGTGACCTGGGAAAAACAAAAGATTTTCTCAGGCACTGCCCGCTCTCACCGGAATATGTTGACACCACAGGGTGCAAGAATAGCGCAAGTCGGCATAAACAGCGCAGTCTGCAAAGGTCCGGGTGCAGGCACCATTCCATGTCCCAAAACCCCCGATTTTTTCCCGTCTCCCCATGAGTAGACAGCCCCACCACGAGTGACTGCAAGTGAGATATTCTCCGAACAATCGACCTGCTTCACATGCTCACTCTCCCAGAGCTCCTCCACCAGTTTTGGCTGCGAGAAGTCCTTCACAGCACACATAATGCATGTCAATCCACTACATAGAGCGCAGTAAAGTTACACGCGATGTGACACTCACCTGCGCACTGCCGTGGCCTAGCTTGCCACCCGTGCCACGCCCCCACGTGTAAACATGCCCATGCGCTGTCACCAGCACAGCGTGTGCTGCCGATATGCTGACCTGAAATAAAGCTCAAGCTGTTAAATTCAACTCAAGCAGCTGGTGACAAGCCTAAAGAGGGTAACAAGGAGTAAAAGCACATGGGCATGCAAATGCGAACCTGTCGGACATCTAGTCTTGCTGAGTCATTTACCAATGTGGGGAGTGCGCTTTGCTGCCATCCATCTACAGGAGATGACAAATCTGCCTCACAGCCGCCCCAGACAAAAAGGTCAGAGATGCAGTGGCGCGCGCCAACTTCTGAGGAGGCAAGAGGAGAGGAGCCGGAGGTGATTGGAGTCAAACAACTTGAAACCGAATCCTGCTACCACAAGATAAGCACAAGAAGAGACAATCAGCCTGTATTCGACCGTAGCATGCAGCATACTTGTGCTACTAAGCCACAATTCTCTGAAAACAGTTCCACATGGTGCACCACATACCCGAAGTTTGGCTTCATCACGGTTCTGCGAGCCAAGCAGGCGACAGTTTGTTTCCTTTTGAAACGCAATAAACGCACGGAGGCCATGCAGCCACAGCTCATACTCTTGCTCAGTCTTACAAGTAATGTCCAGCGTCCTCTCCTTGTCCCTGAGACGGAAAGGGTGAAATGATATTAAAATGTTTCACAACTTGAACCTGGGCACAGAAATTCAATTGCAAGCGCACTGCGGAAGTAGCCTACCGTTTAGTATAAATCAGGCTGAACGAAAGGTGGGCCAGATGGGTTCGAGCCTCTCGACTGAAAGTCTGTGTTTTCTGGCCCTCTTCCACACTCTTCACGTCTCCCAAGCGAACAGAGCGAAATTTCTTGCCGTGGCTCACATTGTCGGACTTCCACAACAGCTCGCTCTCGTCTTCCGAGACAACGAAGAACGTGAAGTGCGGAGCGCCAGTACGTCCAAACTTGAGGAGGGATGAGCCCTAGAACAGGAAACATACGTGAAGGAAGGTCAGCCGGGCCAAGGTGCGGCCGGGTATAGGTCGCTGACAGCCACGAGTGAGTGAACGCACCCTCCTCAGAGAAGTCACGTACTCATCGCGTGGTCGATGCTTCCACGGCTGGAGCTGTGACTTGGCTTTACGGCTGTCAAGCCGCAGCATTCCAGCTATTCACGCCTTGGACTGAAGTTGTTGTTCTCAGTCATAGAGTCCGCCGGAGGTTTAAGATGCGCATGACCTGGATACCGAGAGTTAACACGGTCGTAGCCCCCAAGCCTGTGAGCTGGCAGGCGGGAACTGAGTTGGCGCGCGCGGATCGGTGCCCTCGCGCGTTCTGGCCGAGTGTCGCCGACCTGTCACCGCAGATGAAGTTAAGGATGTAAGGATTATAATGCTGAGGTAAGATCCTTAGCCGACGGTATACAAAACGCGGGCAGAAAATTTTGCCCGTTTTCTCTGCCCGCCGGGTATCCCGTACCGGTATTTTCTGCCCGCTGCCACGTTCTGCGTGGGATCTTGAAAAATGCAGGAAAATGGGAAACTTGGGGACGCCAAGAACTATAATCGACATAACGCCTAGCTGTCACTTCTATACACTCGACAAACATTCGTAATGTACGCCATCCGCCCCAGAAAGGGCGCCAAAGACAGATTGTTACCCGTCGGAGCATATTGTATGGGATATTCTATCAATGAAATGAAATGAAATTGTTTACAACAATACCAGTATAAACCGGCAGCTGTCTCTGGGCCCCCCCTTATGCTATGCCATGCAGGACTTAGTAGACTGAGGTAGACCGTGAACCACTAATCCCAACCTCTCCAATGGCAGTAACGATACCGTCTAAAACATACTCATAAACAAGTACTGTCTGCATACAGGTATGAAATATAAAATGTCGCTAGTCTCCACGATACGCGGCCTGCTCCAGCCGCTGCGGGGTCGCTGATCAGCAGAGCTGTCCAGCTTGAGCTGGTCGAGGCGAACCTGCCTGACCTCGGCTCCTGTGCGACTCCGGTCGTGCCGGAGCTTGGGGGGAAAGGCAGGTTAAAAACCCCCCTCGCAAAGGTCGTCGTCGGTCCCGCCTCGATCCGTGCTCAACCCCGCCCGAGGTATTAGCCGCTCCTCTCGACGCAGCTCGCCACCTAGCCGAGTCTTCTCTCCTCCTTCGGGGGCTGAGAAGAGAAAAGAACTAGGCTGCAGACGGTGTCCGGCTGGCTCTCCTGCCCCCTAGCCAGATTTTCTCTTGTCCCCTGTCCTTTTCCCGTTTGTCTCCAACACCTATATGATCGCGCTGTGGCCGTCCGTGCCCTCCCCCAGTGGTTTACGTTGTTAGGGGGCCGCCTTTACGAGCAGTGTGCCGTTACGATAACCCTAGGCACACTGCCTGAGGCAGCCTATCGATAACTGGGTACCGACTAGGGAAGGGGTAGGAAGAACACAGGGATCGAGTCGCCAGTCCTCAAAAGATGGTGGGTACGGGAATTTTTCCAAAAACCCCCCGTACCGGGCTTTTCCGGCGGCGGGTGATCCTAAGGACCGCCGCCGCCAGACCGTGCCGCTCCTCCGGCTGCGACCAACCACCGTCCTGCGTAGCCTCAGGCCTCGCCCCCAGGGGAGATCTGAGGCGCTCGCACGGCTGGCGACTGCTAGCGAGCGCCGTCCCTAGCGCTGCTTCCCAGCTGTCCGCCGCCAGCTCCAACACCTTCGTCCCTCCGCTGATCCGTCCGTACCCCTCTTCGCCAAAAAATATTTCGCAAACGCCGCCCCCGCCCCATCGTCGGAAGAGTATCTGCGAGTATTTAGTCGCGGAAAGACATATCGGACTGGCCGAGCGGGAGATCCCTGTGTTGGTGTACGGATATTATGTTTTTCCAAAACCCTCCGTACAGGGCTTTCCGACAGCTGCTGATCCCGCGGATCGCAGCTGCCGGTACCTCGTTTAGCCCCCTACCGTGCCAGGCCTGGCACGGCTATGGGGTTACCAGCGCCCACCGCGTGGAGGTAGAGGAAGGTGCCGACGGGCCTGCGAGCGCACCCCCCTCCGGGGCCGCCGCCGCTGCGCCGCCGGCGGGCGCCATATTCTATCAACTACTATTTACCTATTATTACCATATTATCCCGTACTAGCCTGATTATAGTACTTATTAAATATATCTATTGCGGCTAGTGATCGTGGTCAGCGCTCTACGACTGATGTACATGAGTCATCGCGGATAGCAGCTTCTTTTGTGTATTCGCTTCCCGTCTCTCATCTCGTATCGGAGACAAACCACTAATGACTGATCAACCGTCTCACCACTCCCAATGGATGGCCCTGCGGCAAAGTCTAAGGAAAGCTGTAGGAAGGGCGGTGCCGCTTTCCAGAGACATTGTGACACTGAGCTGGGCCAATGAGTCGCTTGCGGAGGATCTGGTTCGCTACGTAGATGCGTTCTACGAGGACGAGAACGCGTGTCCAGGCCAACCGGATTGGAATAAGTCCTACGGGCCCAGCCAGTGGAAAGACAAGACCACAACGAAACCCAGGCGCGGGGTCAAGACCAGAGTCAGGTGCTGGCAGTTTAATCTCATCAGGTGAGTTGTACGCCTATTGCCCTGCCCATCAGCAGGCGGTAACTCATTATTATCGTGTTAGAGTAAGCAAATATATTATGGATGCTCGCATGACATCCTTATAGCGGACCACCCTGAAGTGAATAGTAGCACATGCAATGGTTGCGTTAAGACAGAATAGTGTAGATGTGCGGGATTGAATAATCCTACGTCGGTACAGGGAAGTTTTTCGGCTGGCGAGCTTCCAGGTCGTTTCGCATGTCGGGAGCCTCGGCTTCAAGAACGTTGTATGCGTCCCTCGTCGTCCGACCCGCGCGTGAGCATTGTCTTGCTGTCAGCTGTCTTGCTGAATGTGATTTTGCTCAGGGTCGCCTTGCTTGCTGTTGTGGTATGTCATCTGTATCACCGTGCGATGCATATCACGACTTGTCGCGGCTATTTATATTATAATTGCCCCCCTGCTACTGCCATTATGGACTTTATTTATATCCAGCCGCTATAAATACTTATCTGATGTTGTTGTTGATGTCGCGCCAGTCCAATACCGTCTCCGGACAGTAAAAAGGAGAAAGCATGGGCAATAGCGGTTATGCTGCCCCCTGTGACTGTGGAGTTGCACGCAACTACATATCTAGCCTCAGGGAAGACGGCTTATAGGCTGGCCGTGGTCTTCTCGACCGCTACAGTGATGTCGGCGAGGGGCGCGCACCTGGGGTTCGCTGAAAACACCCAGCCTATGCCGTCGGAAGATGTGTGGTTCTACGGTGGACGTTGGGCAATCCTTCCGCCCTACAATGATTGGGAGGTAATCATATGCTCTTTTTATCCCTTCCCGCTTTCCGTTTATGTCCGACGTCTCCTCGGTGTAGTAGTAGAAGTGGGGTTGTGTACTGGATTATTTTTCTTAATGTGTGTCATCGTCGTTGTATATTTCATATTTAAACCGCCGGCGCGACTCTTCAGGACGTTTGGGTTTTTGCGGGCGTTTGTGGGTACTTTCTCGCTTAGTGATTGCTGTGAACTGCTGCGCAGGCGTATGTAAAATACTGCATTAAAAAACTGGTGCTAAGTGAGGCCTTCAGCGGTTTCTTCACCAAGTCGTTGAGGAAAGTAGTGGCGTCGTGGAAAGCCCCCGACGTCCTTTTCCTGCCCGAGCGTGCAGGGTATCGACGGGAACATCCGAAGCTGACTTACAGCAGGACAGGTTAGTCGCCGCCACCTCACTTATGCAATTGTATTTCTCTGAAAGCCTCCCCCTTCGTAATATTGAGTTATGTTTGATGTCTCTTGTTTTTTGACGTGTACATAATTTTCTTTTCGTAGGCATTCGCGGGGCTCGCGAGGCCGCTGAGCGTCAGCAACGCGTCGCCGCTCGCAAGGAGGCTGCTGCGGTACGCCGGCAAGCAGCGACGGTGGCTATACAACGGGGTGATCCGTTGCAGGAGGAACGGGCAGAGGTGGGGGGGGCTGGTGTGGAGGGAGCTATTTCTGTTTCTGAAGGAGCATACGGAGGGGCAACGAGCACGGAAGGTGAGTTGGAGGTCGCCTGCAATAGTCATGTTCCTTACATGAACAACATCCCCGAGGAAGAGACAGCAGCGGCAGCAGGCACGGGCATGGAGAGCAGGAGAGGGGAAGGGAGTATTTTGGTGGCACTGCTTCGAGGAGCTGGGGAGTTAAGGGGCAGCAGGAGCGGAGAGCTACATGAGCAGCTGCTTGGACAGCCTGCCGTGGCAGCAGGAGTATTGGAAGCACCAGCAGCAGGCGATGGCGTGGAGCCGAAACTGCAGGGGCGCAGGTTGAAGCACACCTCCAAGCGCTCTGCTGGAGGGTCAGCCGGCGAGCGGCAGCTAACAGCTCTAGGGCTGCACGAGGATGTGGCAGCCATCAAGGCTGCCAAAAAACAACATGTAGATCAGCACCGCCCGGCTGCGTCTGTCCCGAGGCGGCCGGATGAGATGCGTAGCCGGGGCGCTATGCTGTTAAGGATGGCTCTAGACCGCATGTTGCAGTGACATGCATGTATAGAACCATGATTTCTAGTTTTGGAAATAAATGTAAACATTCCTCGAACAACAAAAAAGGAACATGACTTCTAGCATTGCATCATTATTTGTATTCAATAACTGTTTTGATATGATAATATATGTAGTTGTTCACGTTTTTCTGAATGTACGTGATGTTTGAACAATCAAGATAAGTCGATGTTAGTTGGATCACATGAAAACAAATTGCATGGCATGATGTTTTTTTTGCACGTGTGTGAATATACATGTTGCTTCAACAAACACGATAGCTCGACGTTAGATGGATTATATGAAACAAGCACTTTTCAGCTGCAAAACAAGTAGCATGGCATGAAAATCTTGTTCGCGTCTATGAATATACATGTTGCTTTAACAAGCGCGGTAGTTCGACGATGTTATAGATATGATATATTATTACAAGTAGCTACAATCTGATGAAGAAAGTGAACATAAAAATGTTCAACTCTGCATTGCACCCCCGCATGATGCGCGCAATCTATGCATGACATTTTACACGCCATCACCCTCTCCATCCATACATCCCATGAGCCGGTTGGAGGTGATGTTCGGGCTCCAGTCGCCCTCATCATCGCTGCTCTCATTGTCATCCTCATCCTCATCCTCATCTGAGTCATCTGAGTCTGAGTCTGAATTGCTGCACATGTCATCCTCACCTGGAGTGTGCATTGGCACGATGCCAGTCGGCTCTTGCTCCGCCTCCAAAATGTCATCCTCCAAGCGTGACAGTCTGCTGATTAGCTCGTCGTTCAGCCCATCCGGCCTGTTTTGGTGCTCGAACATGACCTGCTCAATCATGGCATCACGCTGTTCCGCTGTTGCCTTGCTGCGGCCAGCATGCAGGCGACGGGGCTTTCTCCATGTCTTTGGAAGCCCCTTCAAATAGAGCAGTTCCTGCCAGATCCGGACGCGACAGAAGACTTGCGCGGCCACGTTGTCGACATGTCGATCGCTGCGTTTCAACGCTGCAAACCGGGTCTCCTGATGGATGGCTTCTGCAGCCTGGCTACAGAACTTATCCAGTGACCCATGCAGCTTGATCAGCTCGTGACAGTGACACTGCATGATATGCATGTACACCGTCACGTGCTTCTCCGATGCCCTCATGATGAAGGTCTCCATGAACTGCTCCGCCTGCTCCCTCACCTCCTCGGCATGGGCATCACGCGACGGCTGATCGTCGGCGCAGCCGACTGTGCCGACGAGATGATGCCAGTAGCAAAACTGACTCCACAGCTGCTTGGACCACTGGTACATGACGCTGTCCTTATCGTCGAAGACTTGGCCCAACAGGGCCTCGTGATGGTCCATGAGGGTGGAGCAGAGCTCCCCAGGCCATGACTCCGCTGAAAGGGATGACCCACCCTTAGATCATGCACGCCGCTGACCTGGCTTAGTCCCGGCATTCAGTTTGATCTTCAAGTGCTCCTCAGTCCAGATCAGGATCTGCAACACATCATGGCATTGGATCGCGAAACATGTATCAATAAAAAAAGCTTAAATAACATCAAACATGTAAATTTCATGGAATAAAAAAATTCGTGAATACGCTGAAGCATTTATCACATACCTTGTCAAGCTTTTCAGCATCGACATTCTGCGTCACTGTCCATTTGAAAATCTGGAGGATGACGCGCAGCTTGCAATGCAGGATGTCGAAGATGTACGACTGGATCTGGAGGCCGAGCAAGGGCTTCAGCATTGTCCCGTTATGCTTCTGGTTGACAGCCCTCCTCATCGTGACGCCGTAGTCATCCGGCCCAGGCTTAGTTTTCCCTGGGAGGGGCAGCCGGTTGGGCTCCTTGTGATCCGGTCCGATCTTCTTCTCACAGGCAGGGCAGCAATAAGATGGGCAGCCATCGTCTGCGCAACCTGACGCGCACGATGCTCCAGACTGGCAGCCGCAGCTCTCAACACTGGGCTCATGTGCAGGTTTTCAGGTGGAGTATGGGCAAGCTGGATATGCTCTTCCAGCGTCCTGGGCGCCATTTTATCCACGGAATGTGTCCGACCAGTCTCAAAGCGCTCTGAAACCTTTAAATGAAGGAGAGCCTTTTTAACCTTGCAATAGATACAGGGGTGGGCACTAGAGCATCCATTCATACCAATTATCCCGCTCAAAAACTTGAGGTCACCTGCAAATAAGGCACGCAAGGCAAAACCAAACCCCGAATAAACGGCTGCCGAAAAATACAAATAATCATTCAGCAGCATGCTGAGGGGGGATGAGCTCCCACAGGTCGTACGACTAACTGTTGGGGTGATGGGGTCATGGGGTGCTGATGGGTCACCTAAAGCATAAAACAGACTAAAATGACATTGTGATTGTTTTGTTTTTTGAATTGGAAATTAAAAGCTGCGCGCAGAGCAGCTTCATACACACAACACAAAACCAAACCCCAAATAAACGGCTGCCAAGAAATATAAATAATCATTCAGCAGCATGCTGAGGGGGGATGAGCTCCCACAGGTCGTACGACTAGCTGCTGGGGTGATGGGGTCATGGGGTGCTGATGGGTCACCTAAAGCATAAAACAGACTAAAATGACATTGTGATTGTTTTGTTTTTTGAATTGGAAATTAACAGCTGCGCGCAGAGCAGCTTCATACACACAACACAAAACCAAACCCCAAATAGACGGCACCAAACAATCTAAATAATCAGTCAGCAGCATGCTGAGGGGGGATGAGCTCCCACAGGTCGTACGACTAGCTGCTGGGGTGATGGGGTCATGGGGTGCTGATGGGTCACCTAAAGCATAAAACAGACTAAAATGACATTGTGATTGTTTTGTTTTTTGAATTGGAAATTAAAAGCTGCGCGCAGAGCAGCTTCATACACACAACACAAAACCAAACCCCAAATAGACGGCACCAAACAATCTAAATAATCATTCAGCAACATGGTGAGGGGGGGTGTTGTGTGAACTATTCAGTAAAGAACTGCGCAGAGGCGGAGATAGTCACCTCCGAAAGTCACTTTAAAAGTGTACTTGACGCCATCTACCTCCATTCCCTCTTGGGACAGCAGCTGTGCCACCATGGCCGACAGCTGGGGCAGCTTAGCCTGGATGTCCGTGTACTTGTCATCGCCCAAACAGAACGCAAGGAGAGTGCAGTTCTCAACGCTGTTAACACCGCACTCGTTCAAGATCTCCTCGACGGCTGGCTTGTCGTTGGGGTTGAGCTTGGAGTAAATTGTCTTCAGCACCATGGATGTCCCCTGCACTTTGTTTTTTTTGAAGATGCCGCATGAATCCCCGAGCAGCTGGATCAGCACCACGTTGTCGGTCGACCCCGGCAGAGTGAAGTCGTAACCTTTGGCGATAAGAGAGCGGATCCGGTTCTCGAGAATAATCTTCGCGTCTCCCATGGCTGCGTGCAAAACTGAGGTGTCGACACCCAGGTCCTTCTTCAAAGCCTCCAGCCGTTTTCGAAGCACTCCCGTCGACTTGAGCTTCGGGAATTTTGTCCCTTCGGGCAAAACGGCACGGATAAGCCCCTCCGCTCCCCGCTTGGAGCACAGCAAGTTCACAGTCGTCTGGTAGTCGCGCCACGACATGTTGCCCTGGACGAAGAGGTCGAGCGACATTTCGTCAAAGTGGTCGGCGATGCAGTCCGCGACCTCCTTCTCCACTCGCTTCAGAACGCTCCGCGGGAGGACCGTCCTGAGGTCGAGGCGCGTCTTGTGCCTCGAAATGAATGCACCGAGAACCTTAGCTGGGTACGAAGCCTTGCCTTTCATGAGCAGCTCGTCGTCCGCATAATTCTCGGCGGCTGAGTCGAGTTTCTCCAGCCAGTTGTCGCCGTAGCGGGCTCGAAACCACTCCGTCAAGTCGTCGACGTCTTTGCCAATCGTCCGTCGACCGGGGTTCTTGTAGTTGATACGCCTCTGTTGCTGCTCCTTTTCTCCGCTGTTTGGAGGGGATGTCTGGAAGGACTACAGCCTGCCGACAGCATCACGCAACGAATCGTGTGCTGACTTGGCCTCATCCCGAAGCCTGTCGTTCTCCGCGAGAGCCCGTTTAGCTGCGTCCACTAGTTGGGCTTTCTCCCGCTCAAACTCCTCGACGAGGGACGCCTTCTCCGTTTTCCGGACGAAGCGATCTTGACGGAGGTTGCCCTTCGCCCTTTGAACCTCGTCCTTCAAATTGATTATCTCCCCGTGCGCGGCAGCGAGCTGCGACCTCAGGGCTGAAATCGTCTGCTGCGCTTGCTGCAGATGGACGGCAAGGGGGTTGCAGCGATTGGGCGGGAATGTTGATGGGACTGCATTAGCGTTACAAGTGCCGCTTGCTAAGCCGACGACACATGGCAAGGCCGCTTCACCATGTGACGGCGCTAACGAGCTAATCGCCGCGCCGATTCGTTGTTCATGCGTCATGCCACTTTGGCGGTCGGCACCCGCTGCGAGGATGCTAGGAGGCAAAACCCCAGCAGAATAAGCAGCGCAGCTAGCCAAAAACACCGATGGCTGATGCGCGGCTCTCCATGCCGCTGCGGTGTAGTTTTCGAGTCCGACAGAAGCACCCTCAACCACCGTTCGACCACCGAGAGCAGCCTCGCGACTAATTAATAAATTCGAGAGGCTGCTACCGTCGGGTCTCTGCCGTTTCGCGGACGGCGTTGACTGACCGACGTTGTCGGCCATGCTGGCTCGAGCAGCAGTTGCTGCCCTGCTGATGCGCGACTACCAGCAGCAGGACATCCGATCATTTCAGGCACCTTTATCGATTAAACAATGTTGCCTCCTATACACATCATATATGATTAAGGAAAAGCATAGAAAAAAGTTTAAGCATTATTCAAAGCTTAAGCCATCTCGACTTCATCATAATGATGTTGTGCCATACCTGACTGCCTTCTTCCACGAATAGCGATGCCGACGGTAGATCGCCCAAATTAAGACACCGAGGTGTATGGTGAGATATCGCAACGATCCAGTCGTGCGCGACAAGGCAGTAGAGTGCGCCGGCGCATGCGCTTCTGCTGATCTGCTGAAGGTAGACAAATAACTGCGACGAGCTGCTACTATTTTTGCGGCTGCGCGATATCCCCGCGCTGTGCGTGCGGTCTTGACCGTGGGATCAATGAAGATTCCCCACATTTATACTAAGGATGTACATAAAGTCGCTTTATCACCGATAAATAATTATCATTCCGATTTCAGGTCAATCCTGTCATACAAATAAAAAAAACTAACAATGTGGTCAGCCATGATGATGAGTCAAACCATACAGGTACAGGTACAGGTACATGTACTCTCGGCGAATGCACTTTATTGTAACACGCTGACAATGCACGTGATGATGAGTGTCCCCGTCAGCACAATTTATGTAAATTCGATGAATCATGGTTTCATTACAGCGGATGAAAACATTCTCTATTCTTGTCGCTACGTTGTATGGGATAGACGATTCTATTTGCTTGACATGTCGCTATGTACAGAGGCCGTACAGGCGTCTCGCTATCGCTTGACTCCTGTTCCTCGGGCTTGGGTTTTTCCTCTTTTCTTCTTTTTGCTTGGTGGCCTCCACTGCTTTTTCTTGTAAGAGAGTTTTTTATATCCTTAACAACCCGGTATTTACATTGTACGTATGATGTATACACTGTCGCAGTTTACAGTTGCTTGGGGTTTAACATACACATATCTACGAACGAAGGGATTCCAAGGTGCTGCGGGGATGGGGAGAGGCGGGGCAGTAAACTGTCAACACGGCACCGCCTCGGCACAGTGTTGTTCCGTCGAAGAGCGACTGAGCTAGAGCGCAACATGCAATACAACCCAGAAGCCATTGTCCCGCACTATGCCGGCACCGCAGGTAGAGACGCGGATACTTTCGACCCGTCGGGGAAATATCGCATTATGAAGGAGGGTGCCTTCGCATGCGTAGAGGCCGCTGTATCACATGGCGACGAGGTGATGAGTGACTCGGGTTCAATGGTGTCCATGAGCAGTAACCTGGACCTCGCGGTGAGTGCGTTTGCCTTTACCGCGTTTTGTGCCAGCTATGGAAGAGTTGAAGTCCTTGTAGCCACTAGGAAACACGTTTACTTGCATTTGAGATGCACCTCGTTCAGCCGTCGAGCGCGCCTTCACGTTCGCCCGCCCCGACCGTCACTGTTTTTTCTCCGAGTAGGTCAAACTCCACGGTGGGGCAGGCGCAGCGTTTTGCCGAAGCTGCTGCGCTGGGGAAAGCGCATTTTTTTCGTTTTACGCCTTGCAACCCGGTCAAGGTGATCGAGGAGATGTAATGCTTGCTCCAGCGGTTCCTGGCGAGTTGATGCTTCTGCAGTTGCAGGGAAACATGCAGTGGTGAGGACCTCGGTGCACCGCACGTGCTTTACGCCTATGTGCTTTCGGGGATACGCTAGTATTGCCTGCTCTTTTTGTTGTGGGGGCTAATCGAATGAGCGCGATCTGCGCAGGTGCATTCAGAAAGGGGCTTTCCTTTGCGCCGACACGACTGTCGATATCGGAGTGAAGACACAAAGTTTCTCCCAGGGCTGCTGCAGCGGCGAAGGGTTTTTTATTTTGCGCGCATCTGGGCAAGGCAGGCTTGTTTTGAATAGCTATGGCAGCATAATACGTTATGACCTTGCGCCAGGCGAAGTGCGCGTCATCGACACTGGTTACCTGGTTTGTTGGACAGGTGCGCGCGTGGTGTACTGCATCATAATGCGAATTCCAGTCGGCAGTGTACTGAAATCTGTGTGCTATTTCACTTAACCGGATAACAGACAATATGGAGTATTCCATCAGCAAGGCGAGCAAGAGCTGGTGGAGCAGTATTGTCAGCGGAGAAGGCTTCGTCAACAGGTACACTTCCTGCTCATTTGATGCAGTCACTCCTTCCATTTGAAACTGATGATGTCGTCATGTGCGTTAGCTTGGTTAGCCTTAACATTCGCCAGTCTCGTTTCCATCAGGTTTGTAGGACCAGGGACCGTCTTCATTCAGACACGCTGCCTGAAGGCGCTGGCTGGTGCACTCATCCCGTTCTTACCCTCCAATGGCGGTGGTGGGGGAGACAGTGGATCTGGTGGAGACTAAGTGTGCAGAGTATGTAGGCCCAAGCTCGACGGCATGTGCCTTGTAAAAGTTGACAGCCCATGAAATATGTGTAACTCCGAGTTTCCGGCACGAGCAGCTCAAATATTTAAGCCTGCTGACCATAAGCGGTTGATTTATCATCTCCGTCTGAATTATATGTACATAAGCTGAGGAGCTGACGGTGAAGCAGTGGGTTTGTGCTGTACTGAACGATTTTCTTATGCGTCGACTTTCCCAGGTGCTATGGTTTCGATAAATCTCCAGATTCCCAAAGTGGAGTATTTGGATTGGCTAAGTTGCTCCGTGTGTAATTGGCTGTCGAATCCATATTTACGAGAAGCTGCAAACGAGTTCTTGGAACTTCCTAGATAAAGATGCGAGTGCTATGTAAGGATCCTTAGTACCCGTGCTGAGTGGAAGGATTTAGTTCGCGCCTTGCATGCAATTTAAAATTGTGAAGCCAACCAGGACTTGAATTTTTTGCCTCAGAAATGTAAATGCTTTAACGGGGTGTGTGTGTGTGTGTATCCGCGGGCGTGTTTGTGCGCGTGTTCGTGGGAACTGCGAACACGCTGCTCTGTCATAGATAACAATACCACTTAGATTCATTTTTTGATTTGCATATCGTGAAACATCGTACTGGATAAAGCAGTGATACCACACTCGAATATTGTGTGTGCGTGTGTGTGTGTGTGCCCACGGGCGCGTGTGTCTGATTCAATGTGGCAATATCTGTGCGTCGACTGACATGCCGCATCCTATCTCAGGTCACCCAAGGAAATAGGATTACGTCTTGAATTGATGGATCTTACATATAATTTGGCATTCTGTCAAACGGTTGCGTGCTTGGCACATCATCGCCATAGAATACGAACGCGCGCGCGCGCGTGTGTGTGTGTGTACGTCTTCGTGCGTACATGGACTGTGATAGGTCTACCCTAGCTTACCACACCATTTTACGGCACCACATTGAGTGATTTACGGCACCACATAATACTGGAGTTTTGTGAGAGTGTGTGCGCGCGCGTGCGTCTGTCTATGTGGCTGCAGCATCTGTGCGTGGACGGACATATCCCAGGTTACCAAACCACATTAAATCGAGTAGCGTTCGGAGTATTGCACTTCACATCTAATTTGCTATCCTACAAATGGGTTGAGTGACTGGAATAGCAGCGCCATAAATACTAGCGACTTACGCGCGCTTGTGCGTGTGTGTATGTGCGCGTGCCTGTGCGCTTGCGGGTCTGTGTGTGGGCGTGAGTGAGTGTGTGTGTGTGTGTGTGTGTGTGTGTGTGTCTGTGTCTGTGTGTGTGTGTGAAGGAAAACCTGATGTCGGGGTTTCGCCCGTGTCATCCCCGCCAATAAGTCTAGCCATGTGGCTACTAGCTGTTGTCTTGCCACCGCTGGGTTTTGAGCCCCCTAGTAGCAGCAACTCGATTGTCAAAACCACGAAAAGCTGTGGAGACCGATGCACGTGTGCATGATCTACACTGCCATATTCCACTGTGCATGTACAAGACATTTAGACATCAATGCTAGGAGCACAAACCAGCTCTAAGAACACACATCCCTCCGGCCCCTATCCATAATTGTAACCACGCCGGTAGAACAGCACCGCTGAGACTTCCAGCAAAGCTAGCCAAGCCACTACTAATCTCCACGGAGCAGGGGTCGGTGCGTCACGTAAGCTGCCTCTGGTTTCATACACAGGGCTGATGCGCTTGCGAGTTCGTTGAGAGGCACGCGACTTTCCACGGTTGCTCACTCACCCACCAGGTCGCAATCCATCAGATCTCTCGTTCCCACTCGTCGCAGTCTAATTTTTGCACCCGTGCTGGAGTTGGCCTTGACAAATTTTCGAAAAGCTCTTCGACGCGGAATATATTGAGTCTCATGATGGTGCTGTGCTGTGCTGTGCTGTGCTGTGTGTGTGTGTGTGTGTGTGTGTGTGTGTGTGTGTGTGTGTGTGTGTGTGTGTGTGTGTGTGTGTGTGTGTGTGTGTGTGTGTGTGTGTGTGTGTGTGCGTGTGTGTGTGTGTGTGTGTGTGTGTGTGTGTGTGTGTGTGTGTGTGTGTGTGTGTGTTTGTGTTGTTTTGTATGTACGGAATGAGCCGGCCGCGTACATTCGCGACTAGAAATCGTTTTTTTACAACTTACCAAATTGCGACCCTCACATGGGCACGGTTGCCACCTTGGACGACCGTGTCGACTTGTCGAAGAAGCTACTCACATGTCGCAACAACGATCGCCATGGGAGTATTAGTATCAAGCCAAACGCGCCTCTCGAGGGCGTTGGGCGACAAAAGAGTTGCTTGGCCACAAGCAAGCTCGTGTACGTATAGCATAAGAGAAGAGGACATAGGTGGAAGACGGCTTGGGCATCTAATTGTTGGGAGGCTGGTGTCTGCCTCGCACGCTTCGAAATTGGAGAGCACGCCCTCCTCATCTTCGGTGCATAAGTGAGCCGTTGTCGGGGAAAGGCAAAGCGGGACACCGCCGTCGGCAACCTGTTTGTCGGACTTTGGTGTTCACCGTGCCGGCTTACACTATAAGCCAAGGGTGCGTACACTCTCGGCCCATATATGTTACTACACTCCTCCACAAGAGTCCGGACATGCCTTATTTTAAGCATAAATAAGCTAGTCAAGAACACGCTCCCCTCTCACCGCGTCAAGCACGGCGATACCCGAGTACCACCCAATTGTAGGAGAGCCGAGAAGCAAGCTGTAAGCCGTCATCCGGGGTGGGTAGACCGTAGCTTAAAGCGGGTGTTGTCGGTGGAGTGTGTCGAATTAAGCCCATAAATTCCCGGGAAATTGGCTGAACTACACACGGCATTCTGAGTGCCACGCTTGGGCATTGCTCAACCGCTCATATCAAGCTACATATTACTCTGTGTACCACATAACCGTATTTCGTGGGGCTTTTTGGAGGGGGTTTGGAGGCATGGGTGCCGTGTTCAATGCGCGAGGCTATGTTTGCGGGTGTGTGTGTGAGGTGCTACTTTGGTTAGGCTAAGTTGGCAACCATAGACTAATAGTAGAACCTAATCAATGGATCAAATTATACAACGTAGAGAGAATTAGTAAGGTTGTCTTAGGAATAGGGTTTCTTACAATCTGGGTGTGGCGTAATTCTGGTTTGTACCGGTCATCGGTCTCGGCCAGTAAGTCCCCGTCTTAAATATCCATGCTTCAGGTGTTCTAGAAACAGCCTTAGAACCTGCAGCTTGTACTGTCTGCTAACTAAACCAAACTATTACTAGTGATACATATTTTCTGAGATTATCTGTACCCGGTACCGTCTGTGAAAGTTTTGTTTACAAGAAGAACCACATGAGCACGGACAGGGAAAGTGGGAGGGGAAACAAGAGGGCAAGAGTGACAAGAGGATCACGGAATCCAAAGCACAGCAAAAGGAAAGCACTACATTGTGCATAAACCTAGCAGATTATACTAAGGAAACTCTTAAGCCACGCCGAGAATGCAACACTTGGAGGCGACAAGCGGCGCCTCACGCGCCGCTCGAGGAAGCACGGGGACGCTTGCGGCCCATGGCGCGGGTGAAGAGCGCCGTGGCCGGAGAAGGCATCCCAGCCGAGGAAGAAGCGGCCTCCGTGCCGTCCGTAGCGGCGGACAAACCACGCAAGACGTTGTCCGCGTGAGCAACATGGACGGCGAGAGAGACCTTTCGACGCCAGGAGGCCAACAACTTGCCCACGTGCATCCCTTTAGATGCGGCTGCCTGCTTGGCTAGCTCCGTCAAGAAAGCCGTGGCGTGGCCGCCAAGAGTACCAAATTCCGTGACTGCAAAGGGAATGAAGCGGATGTCGGGGCGACTCCTCAACCCCTCCGAGTACTTCTCGAACTTGGTCTTCTCAACACGGCGGAGAGCGACTTCGGGTGACGGGGGGCTAGACACGCCGAACAAACCGGAAACCACGGCATCAAGGGCAAGTTTTGAGCCTCGGATGCCGTGATAGTGCAAGACACCCACATCCGCGGGGAGACCGTCGTTGCCGTTGGGGAGTTGAACTAACATCGTGGGATCTGTGAGGACCTCGACGCCAACCCCGAGTGCGCCACGAACCTCGGAGATGATTTCCGCAAGGGCCGTCACTAACCAAGAGTGAGCGGTGTGGACCGAAGCATCTCCGCCGCAACGAGCCAAATGGTCCGCAAAAGCAGTGGCCCACGCATCATCCAACATGTCAACACCCGCCGACGAGAACGCACCCCGCATAGCTTGAACCGAGAGATGGCAAGAAGCACAAGCAGTGGGGGAGCGTAGAGAAGAGAGGATGCGAGATGAGGGTAGGCCGAAGATGCGACAGACCGCGACGCGGAAAACTGCGTCGTAGTGCTCAGGGAACTTTTCACGGAGCTCGCCCAGGCGACCCGAAGTAGGCGGGTCCGAAGCCAAAAACGCAAGGGCGCCGTGGCCGAGACGAGATACAAAACGCCTAGACTCCGGCCGAGCGCGGTTGGAAAACGTGGGAGCGAGCTTCGCGAAGCGAAACAAGTTGACACGCTCACTGATGTCGGCTTGTAGCTTTGGAAAGATGTCCGTGGCAAACGCAGAAAGAGGGACGAGCGAGGGTAGGCCATCAAGGGACTGGGCAATCTGCTCGTTGTTTGATCGGGCTTCGGCAACGCAGCCGGCGCGAGCCACCGTTGGACGTTTCGGGGGGAGCATCGCTAAGGCTGTGGTTATCAAGGGTTCGGACTCGGCGAGAGCGTGAGAACCGCACGCAGCGTCCAAGCGCGCCCACGACGAAGCGAGTTCTAACGACCACATGGGTTCGTTATCGCCGTCGTCTCCGTCCGGTGTACCATGCCTACGGGACACCGCTGTGGTCATAGCACTCGCTAACCGTCCATACATGGTCGGCTCCATTGGAACATCGTCTTGGGAATCCCCGCGCACGCGAGCGTCTTGTGTTGTAAGGAAACGAATAGCTGAGCCCACTGACAAACCGGCCGCTCCGACATGGGCCGCATCCGCCAAGGCAGCCAAATCCTCCACCCCCATGCCGCCGAAACGTATGGGAAGAGACATCTCGGAGCGAGTGTTGCTGGGTAGGCTAGATGCGGGAAGGCCCAATATCTCAGCCGCCACATCTAGGGTGGCATTGTCAGCGCGCTCGAGGAATGTTTCGACGGTGTCACCGTAGCCCTCACCCCTGCCAAGACCTCGGGGGACTGTACGGGCAAAGTGTCCGAAGCGGCGGTTGCAATGTTGATGGATACGAAGCGCAGTGTGAGTGTGCCGGTGAGCCGCTAGACCCCTTAGACGTTCGCCGTAGGCCTCATACTTACTTAAGGCCGTTTCGAACACGTCTCGAGCAAAATCGGATGCACCCATTGGCCCCCCCAATACTTTCGTCCCTTCCGTGGAGACATTTACTCCCCGCATGATGTGGCCGTCGGGTAAGTTATCGAAAGCATCACCGACACCCAAAGGGGAATACAAACAGTTTTTGCGGATGGTTACGGTGAGGCCAAGGCTAGCATACGCCTCCGGCATAGCGTCGCCAATAGCCACGAGAGACGGAGGGGGTCCCAAGAAGTGAACATCGTCAGAATAACCGCAGAGAACGGATTCGTTCGGGGAAATCGCAGCCAATTGCTTGTATACCCTGGAGGCAACAATTGCGAAGAACATGGCCCCGAGGACGCAACCTTGATGGACTCCGCGGGTACTCGGAATGCGCATGGCCGGGCCGTGAGCATTTGATGAGTCGTAAACGTACAAGGTAGATGGACGGCCATACAACATAGTAGCGACACGGAGCAACGGTCGAAGCGCGGGATTTGCGGACAACTCCTCAAACAAGGGACGCCGCAGGAACTCGTTGAACGCGTTGGATGCGTCGCCTTGCATGTCCGCCCAGTCCGGTGAAGCGTCAAGCGCGGCTCGAACCATGAATTGTACGATCTCAACCCCGCCGCGAACGCCGACGCCAAATTGGTGCCGAGCAGCCAACCATTGAGACACTTCGTCACCAATTACGGCGAGAAGCGCGCGATTCGCGAAACGAACTAAAACGGAGCCAATTCCAATCGGGCGCAACGTCCCCTTTTGGTCGCGAAGTTCTTGCTCTTGTGCGCGTCGTTGTTCGGGATCGAGCTTGTCTAGCGGGATAAGTGTGGCAGAGGCAAGGAATGAAGCAACGCCGGGTGGAACCTCTGCGTTCACGATGGCTTCCGCTAAACCGGTGAGAGTGCAAGGGGAACCCAACGCGCGAAGAGTTTCAAACCTCCAACCGTCGGCGTGAGGACTAGATTTTCGAGGGCATCTAGCAACGACCTCCATAATATCGACTTCCGAAGCGCGGAGTTTGATACGAGGGAGGGAGAAGGGATCCGGCAACACGTCCGCGAGGTCGTCATCGTCTTGTGGGTGTAACCGTGATAATTCCTCGTGCACCCCACAACCACTTGCAACGGGGTTGGAGCTTAGGGCCTCCATAGCACGGCGGTACTCCCCAGCCGCAGCTAGACTAGCCGCCCGGTTGGCGACCTTGGCCGAGACGCCGTTATGGAAGGGTTGCGAAGGGGAGATGGGGTCGGTACCGGCCCTCGAAAGTGAGGTAGGTGGCGGTGCCCGCCCATTGGTAAGGGATGCGTGGGCGCGAGCGGCGGAAAACAATGTATCAAGATCTCCTGACGCCCAATGGGCTAAGCGGTTGTCACGGTAATCGGCGACCGGGTCAGGGGGCAGATGCCCCGCAGAAGTGAAATCAGCCATGGGGCGCAAACCTAAGCGCGGAAATAAAAGCAACGCCGCCCAAGCCGCTTCCGCGGAAGCCCCTTGGGTGGCCCTACCGCGGAAAGACAAAACGCAACCGACAAGTTCCTCGAAGACCGGCTTGACGAGGCGTACCACCGAAGGGGGGACGCCGTTCGAGGACGTACTAGATCGGAAAGAAAGGAGGTAGGACTCGAAGAAGGCTTTAGAGTTCTCCCCGCCAGTGGCCCCATGATTAAGGCACCATTGGACGGCGGGGGGCAAGGACTGGGGATGCGGCGGGGACGGCCGACCACGCGGGAGCGAAGCACCGTATGCCGGCTGTTGGGGTGGCGTAGTATTGCGGTGAGAGCAGGAATGTAGGTGTCTACTAAGGCCACCGCTCCGAAAGTATCGTCCGCAAAAAGTGCACGGCGCGAGAAGGTGGCGATCGGCATCCACAACTGGGCAATTGTCGGGCGCAAAAGTGCACGTTGTCGCGGGGGAGTTTAGGTGGGCGCATAGCGCTTGAAGGGTCGGGAACGACGCTGAGCAACTAACGCACCTCAAAGGAGCGGGGGGTAAAAAACGAGACGGAGTATGTCCAGGTCGTAAGGCATGCGAAGGCGCTTGAGCGTTAGTAGGTGATGATGTCGGAAGGTCACCCGGAGCGGGGGCCATAGGGCACGACCTTGCCCCGCCGCCGGGCGACCGGCCTAGAGGTGGCGGTGGAGGACGCCGATGACTATGTCCCGGCCGGGTCGCCGCGGCGGACATCCGGGGTGGCACGTGTGTCGCGTCCTAATATAAATAGAACACGCCGGGTCGAAGAAGGGGGGGGGGGGGGTATGTGGCTTGGACTATACCGGAAGTCGCCCGAGGTGGCGCTGTGGCGTGCCTTGGAGGGAAGATTCGCCGCCGACGTCTTGGAGGGCTCCTCGATGCCGGTCCGTCGCGCCTCTAACCTCGCGTTGCTTGTAGTGGGGAGCCTTGGAGCCCGCGATGGAGATGCTCAAGAAAAGAGCAAAGAAGCTATTTGGTACCCGTGTACCAACCACAGCAGGAGTCGGAAGGCAACTCCGTCGTACAACGCCGTATCGTAGCGGGGCGCCAAGCGATAAAGGATGACCTTGCAAATAGCGGGCTCCGAGTACGGGTAGCGATTAGAATGAACTTAGAGCAGTACTGAAGTTGTAGTACCCGTACAGTGATAGCGATGACGCGTGCCGATGCCTTGAGCCTTGCTGAAGGGGATGACCACGCGCGGGCGAAAGTTGTAGCGGTACCGGTAGCGGCCAAGGGTCTCGAGGATGCCGATAATAGGGGCGGTACGGGTAGTTGTACCCGGTCACGGGTCGAGCGACGAATAAAAGATCCCGGGAGGGTCACGCTGGCGATGGTACAAATAAAACGCACCGGAGCCGCCGACGGCGAGTGACCGAGGACGATAAAAAGGAGAACTTTATGTACATGTACCGCGCGATGCCACATCGTAGGAGAGCGCCGAGACAAAAGCAAACACGAATAGGCGGGCAGGCGTCACGCTCACCGCTACCAAGTTCCGAGCTCGCGGGCTCCCGACCCAAGCTCAGCCGCGCATGCGCATGCGGTGGCGGCGGAGTGAAACCTTGTCGAACAAGCTCTCAGAACTATCTGGAAAAGAACTATCTAGGAGAGATACTGCTAGTAACTCTGTACTGTCTAGGGAAAATACGGCGATACAGTTGTACTGCCATGATGACAAAAAAAGAGTCACTGAATATCGCTAAGATACAGGTACCATTTAGAGGAAATAAATAATGTCAGATACTAGCACTTAGCTAAATGGCTAGGATATGACAGTGTGAATAGAGCACGAAAGTTCACGCCGCTAGCAGGGGTGATGTTTGTGGAAAGCAAGCGAGAAAAAACGTACATGACGCAGGTTTGGATAAACACAACACGCTGTGAACATGCGAGGGCGATTGGCTCGGGGGAGGTGCGAGGCGCGGTGTAGCATGTAGATGTCGTCCGAAGCGCGGTGTAGCACTCAGCTAAATGGGCTAGGATATGACTGTGGAAGGTGGGGGTTCTTCTCCGACCGTGACACGCCTACATACAATGATCGACCTCACCGGGTATCGAACCCGCGACCTTCCGCGTATTAGGCGTGCGCTTTACCGGTTCACCGAAAAAGCATAGTTGACATACGTGGCCACATACAACATATGTACCGAACTACGACACTACCACGCCCCCCCCCCCCCCCCCCCCCCCCCCCCCGGACTCTCCCCGGACCACAGCCCGGCTCCGAAACCAATGTGGAAGGTGGGGGTTCTTCTCCGACCGTGACACGCCTACATACAATGATCGACCTCACCGGGTATCGAACCCGCGACCTTCCGCGTATTAGGCGTGCGCTTTATAGGCTCACCGAAAAAGCATAGTTGACATATGTGGCCACATACCACATATGTACCAAACTACGACATGACACTCTCCCTTCCTTAAGCACCATCGTCCTCGCTGTGCAGTACTCAGGGTCTTGCTGGCTTCTTGGGGGTTCTTGCATGCCAACGATTGCGAAATCGGACAAAGTCGGGAGTGCCAGAACGTTCTTGATAGACATCCGTTCGAAGATATTCGGAAAAGATGCTTATTGGTTGACTCCTCGCATGGGTTCCCAAGTGTCCTCGCTAGGTACGTTGAACGGTGCTGCCCGGCGGACCTTAAACAAAAGTCCCGTGCCGTTGGAGTTAAAAGCCACGTCGAGTATTTGGTCGACTTCAAATCGCTTCGCATCGTGCACAATTGGAATTGGCTGCGCACTGTTGGCCGGTTCAGCTTCTGAATTCCATTTCTCCGGTAGACTGGCGTGTACAACATCGTGAATCCGTACTCCAGGGGGTAGCTTAAGCCGAAATGCAACCGGGGAAACTTCCTCCGTAATGAGAAACGGTCCAATGTAGCGGTCGCGTAGTTTAGAACATGGTTGTTGTACAAACCGTAGATTTGTCGCCTTGAGCTTAACTTTGTCGCCAACAGTAAAAGGTATTGGTAACCGGTGCCAATTTGCAGCATCTTGCATGTGTGCCTTGGCTGCTTTGACGCAGTCGTGGGCAAATCTGTGCATCTCGACCAGAATCTTTACTTGCTCAGGTAAAGGACGGCTAGGCCCGTTATCTTCAAATGTAGCAATCGTTGGAGATGTCGGCCCGAATCCCAGCGTCGCCTTAAATGTAAGGCTAGGGATCAGCCATCGATGCATCGTCGATAGTATCATCACCACCGGGTGATAGTGCCATCGATGTGATAGGTTGCGACATCGACATCGACACGATGGGAGTAGTGCTAGTATCAATGCCATCAATTATCAATAAAATTGGAAATATTGATTATCTAAGTCCGATGTATCGATATATCGTCCCAAATATCGATACATCGCCGATAATATCGACTTGAATTGCCATCGATGTCAGCATCCCAAACTATCAACACTATCAACATCGACAATTTAAGATATCAATACCATCAACATCGACATTTCAAAATATCATTACCATCAACATCGACGAAATTCACTTGATCCCTAGCCTTACTTAAATGGAGACATAATCGTTGACATAGAAACCGTTGCGTTGATCGCAAACTCCACGTTGGTAAGGTCGTCGTGCACGGGGTGCACGTCGCATTGTATGACTTGCTCCCATGTCTGGTTTACTCGTTCAGTTTGGCCATTTGTCTGGGGATGGTAGCTCGTAGAAATATTGAGCTTGGTGCCAAAAGCCCTAAATAGGGTTTGCCAGAAGTCGCTCATAAACCGGGGATCTCGATCGGATATCAATTTCCGTGGTAATCCAAAATCCCGAAAATCAGTGCGGTGCATAACTTTTGCTAATTGTTCCGTTGTAATCGTTTTCGTAATTGGCTCGACAATCGTCCGTTTCGTAAGCATACAAACGAATACCACCACAACATCATACCCATCGCACTCATGAAGGTCCGTAATCAGGTCTAGCGATACATGCTCAAAGGGCCTGGTCGGTACCTCGTGCGATGGAAGGAGTCCATAGGGCTTGTGTCACGCTGCCTTGTTGCGTTGGCAGGTAACACAACTGCGTACATAGTGTTGTACTGACCGCTTCATGTTAGGCCACCAAAACGTCCGGGTCACAACTGCCAATAGTCGAATAATACCAAGATGTCCCGCGGTTGGTGCGTCGTGAAGTTCGTACAATACTCTTGATCGCAATGTAGAGACGTTCGGCACATACGGTCTTGTCCCGTAGGCGTACAAGAGTCCATTTGATTGACGTACCAGCCAAGTAGGCAGAGATTTCCGGGTAAGCATGTATTTATCCGAGTCATAAGCGTTTCTGATTTCCGTATGAAGTCCAGAGTCATGATGTAACCGGGATTCCATGGAAAAAATCTGCGCGTGTAACTCGCATTCTGCTTCGTCGTTGGTCCAATCGCGTAACAATTGAAGCTTCCGTAATGAGTCCTTCATGTCCGGTCGGCGAGACAGAGCGTCTGCATGGTTGACAGCTCCCTTCTTGTACACGATGTCCATCTGTCGCTGATAAGGCGCTAAAACTTGAAGCCATCGCACATGTCGAGTAGACAAATCGCGTTGCCGAAAGAAGTGTCGCAACGTGTCGTGGTCCGTAATTACTATAAATCCCGCCGCGCCATCTAAGTAGCAACGGAATTTCAGTAGAGCGTCGCGAACTGCCAGTAGTTCTTGTTCGTGGGCTGGGTAGTTTACTTCATGCTTGTTCATCTTTCGAGCATGGTACGCAACAGGTTGTAATCCAATACCTTGGTCTTGTAACATCACAACTCCTACTGCTATCGAAGGGTTAACACGGAAATGCCATCTCCGGGAATCGAAACCGGCACCTCCGTGTCCGGAGCCGTACGCCGTAACCAAGTACCGCGCCTAAAAGTCGGTACCCATTGGGGATATATCTCATATATATACCCCCGTACTGCCCGAGCAACGGGCTCCCGCAGTACATCCACTATTGGCGAGATAGTAGGGCCAAGACTCCCCCGGAGTACAACGAACGGATGTGTCCATTATCGTGCCCACCACGGGGATCTCACAATACTCCCCCTAATGGACACCATCCCATCAACTCCGGTCAAACCCTACAAACCCGCGTCATACGCGGAGGGCCCATAACCTATCGAAGTGTTAACACGCAAATGCCATCACCGGGAATCGAACCCGGCACCTCCGTGTCCGGAGCCGTACGCCGTAACCAAGTACCGCGCCTAAAAGTCGGTACCCATTGGGGATATATCTCATATATATATATACCCCCGTACTGCCCGAGCAACGGGCCCCCGCAGTACATCCACTATTGGCGAGATAGTAGGGCCAAGACTCCCCCGGAGTACAACGTACGGATGTGTCCATTATCGTGCCCACCACGGGGATCTCACAACAACTGCAAATCTAGAAGCATCCGTGTACAAAGTGTACCTTGCATTAGGAGAAGTGTCTGGAATTACCAGGACTAGTGCACGTACCATCGCGCCTTTAATTTGCTCGAATGATGACTCGGCTTGAGGGGTCCAACGAAATTCCGGTGTCTTCTTAGATCCGTTAATGGGGTTGCTAAGGTTGCGAATTGGTTGATAAACCTCCGGTAGCATCCTGCAAGTCCCAGAAATCCACGTACTTATGTCACAGATTTCGGCCGAGGCCAATTCCGAAATGCCTCCACTTTGTCGGGGTCCATTCGGATATGTCCTGCTTCCACCACATGCCCAAGGAAGTTGACGCTCGATCGTCTGAAGTAACACTTAGAGAGTTTGATATGCAACTGGTGTCGCTGCAGCTCTCGTAACACGAGTCGAATATGTTCGAGGTGTTCGTCGGCCGTCTTACTGTAGATTAGCACGTCGTCCAAATGTACCACGCAGAATTTGCCAAGATACGCGGCTAAAACTCGATTCATCATGGCTTGGAATCCAGCTGGGGCGTTACATAGTCCAAAGGGTAGAACGCAGTACTCGATCAATCCGTAATGAGTTCGGAATGCTGTCTTATGTATGTCGCGCTCCTTGACTCGAACTTGGTGATAGCCCTTATGCATGTCCAACGTGCTGAAATAATGAGCCCCATATAGCGAGTCGAGTAATTCATCAATCCGGGGTAACGGTGTTCGGTCTTTCCTCGTAAGGTCGTTGAGTTTCCGATAGTCTACGCACATACGCATGGTACCATCCTTGCGTACAAATAAATCGGGGCACCGTACGGAGATTTAGACGGACGAATCCAGCCTTTTGCGAGTAGGTCTTGTAACTGTACCTGAACCTCTCGGAGCTCTGTTGGTGACATACGGTACGTTCGCTATTTAGGCGGTTCATCGCACTCCAAGTTAATCTCGAAGTCGCACTCGCGAGTTGGCGGTAGACCGTCAAGATCCTTGATGATGTCCGTAAACTCCTTCAGGGAATCTCGCAACGAAGTCGTCCACTCGGGTTGTTGATAAGTATTGATGTCGTCGACCGCGTCTTGTACTTCTCGTAGTCCAATCACGAAGAGGTCTGCAAGTTGTGCCTAAGTAGCTTTGCTATCGCATCCGCCTCCAAGTGATGTAATGCCACAAGTACGGTGTACTCGTCGCCAGACACCATAGCTTCGCCAGTTTTACGGTCGCGAATCGTTTTAGTAGACCAATCTATATCCGGGTTGACGGCTTGTAACCAAGGTTGACCGAGGATGATGTCGAATTTATCAAGGTCTGTCACAATTGCGTCCAAACGTATATCCGGGGTCCCTACTGTAAGCACTTCATTCCGTAGTCGCTGGCGAGTCGTAGTTGTACTACCACCTGCCAGTTTTATCCGGTATTTCCCTCCAAAAACCCTCGGAATGTGATACTCCCGTACCCACTCAGCCTTGCATAAATTTTCCGAAGCGCTAGAATCAACCAAAATACGGCATCGATGTCCGCGTAAGGTGCCTCTCAACACAAACACACTTGTTCCAGACAAGGTTGTGGATACGTGCAGCGTCGCATGAACATTGTCTTCTAGTCGGACGTTCTTGTTCATCCACCCGTTGATCGGTTTTCCAAAAGTCTCGTAACGAAGAGGGAACTACTGATCTCCACGAACTAGATAACCCGTACGCCGTGCCGAAATTAATTCCTTCCAGGTAGCCCACACTGCCCGAGAAGTTGACGTAGCGTTCGGTATCGATCCGAGTCGAAAACGTATCGCTTATTCTGTCCGGAAGACTCCGTCCCTAAAAGGCGTAAATTTGTTTCGCACACTTTTAATCCAATTGTCTCCGTAAGAGCTCGCAATGCTCTGCATTCAGGGGTCGCGTCTTCAATCTCTTGTTTGCCACCTAGAAACCATACCATGCTACTATCCTCTTTCGCTAGTAACACTCGTCGGCCATCGGTAACAAGAGTCGTCGAGTGAGTCCAATAGGTCTTCAGGGGTTTTGTAGGCTCTGAAGCAGAAATCGAACTCGATCGGTGTCGTCGACGTAAACTTGCGTCATCCATCTTGTCGGTCTAACATCTTGCCTTCTCCCTTCCATTCCGCCATTCGTAGTGCAGGTAAGCACATGTTCTGTCGCCGCCAGCTCGTCGACAAGTCGGAAATTTCGCAGCAGCTTGAACCATGGTTTTGCCCTCCATTTTGGAACCACTATAACCGCTCTCATGTGGAGATGGGGCAGTTTACTCCGCAAATTATGGCCCCAAAATTCTTCGAATTCATTAAATGGCGCATTTAGCCAAATTCTCCGATACTTCTGTAAATCTCTCTCCTGAAATGGGCGCGCCTGAGAGCAAAAATCCTCCGCCACTTGAGAATTAAGGCCGTCATTATCGCTAGCTCCATCTAAGTCGAAAGGTCCGTAGGTCTGAGAGTACTTCAGGAAATACTCCCTTTTCATCATCCAGTCGCTAAAGTCTTTGCTCCTAAAGACTGGCCTCAATGTCGTTTGAGGTAACGGGTTTCGTACTTCTGGTGTCTTGGTCTCTTCATGAGTCGCTGTAGGAGACGAAACCTCATCCTGCAGCTTGCCGCGAGCTGCCGACTCAAGTCTCACTTTCCCGGCCGGGATTTCCTCGTTTTGTCGTTCTTCTTGTTCTTTCTCTCTGGGCAGTCGATAGCGATGTGTCCCTTCTTGTGGCAAATGAAGCACTTGCCCTCCTTCTTAAATATGTCGACTTCCTCTTGAGTGAGGCGTCTAATATCGTACAGCTCCCGCGAGCTCTCTTCGGTCGCGCCATGCGAATCTTCCTCTGACTCACTGTCGATCTCCTCCGCTGCCTCTGAAAAGTCCATGTCTTCTTCGATGGCGTTTAGCCGGCATGTCGAGCGTTGGGTTGTCTCAACCTTAGTCTCCGCTGCCCCCGCTCGCATAGCTGCTTGAATCGCCTCGTGTAGGGTCTCAGGGTTTTTCATGGCAACCTCCTTATGAATCGAGGGTCTCAAACCGCGCAGGAAATCATGTACGCTATCTTCTTCATGACGGTGAGGAAGCTCCAATAAATGT
Organism: Tetraselmis chui; assembly: GCA_026401115.1. NCBI lineage: Eukaryota > Viridiplantae > Chlorophyta > Chlorodendrophyceae > Chlorodendrales > Chlorodendraceae > Tetraselmis > Tetraselmis chui. Next base: position 26,737 of record JAPMLY010002208.1, on the reverse strand, counting down.
TCTCGAAAGTAATTCGCATACTTCAGGACCGTGGTTTTCTGTCGCGCCTTGAGAAAATTCAATCTCGCTTGTTCCGCCGGTGTTCTTCTGCAGAATTCCTGAATTAAGGACTTCTCCATCTCAGAAACTCTGGAAAATCCTCTACCGACTTCATCTCCAGTCTGAGCAACTTGGGAGTACCACCACTTCGATAGTGGGCCTTCCAGAAAGCCAGATACCCAGTACACTCCTCTCTGCTCTTCAGGGTAAACGCTATGATACCGTAGATACCCTCGTGCATGTCGGAACAAGTTTCTCAGCTCGTCGATGTTAGTCGTAGCGTTGCTCTTGATTTTGGTTGGTTTGACATCGTTCAGCATCAGGCTCGGCATTTCTTGCGTCCTCTCCGATCTCAATTGTTCAAGTTGTTGATGGTACTTGATATAAAGTGAATTTTGTCGATGTTGATGGTAATGATATTTTGCAGCGTCGATGTTGATGGTATTGATATCTTGGATTGTAGATGTTGATGGCGTTGATAGTTTGAGATGGTGACATCGATGGCAATTTAAGCCGACATTATCGCCGATGTATCGATATTTGGGACGAAATATCGGTACATCGGGGTTAAATAATCAATATTGTACAATTGTTTTGATAATTGATGGCATTGATGCGAGCACTACTGCCATCGTGTCGATGTCGATGTCGCAACCTATCACATCGATGGCACTATCAACAGGTGATGATGATACTATCGACGATGCATCGATGTATGATCCCTAGCCTTATCTTAGAACTACCTAGAAAACAACTATCTAGAAGAGATATTGCTAGTAACTCTGTATTGTCTAGGGAAAATACGGCGATACAGTTGTACTGCCGTGATGACAATAAAAGAGTCGCTGAATATCGCTAAGATACATGTACCATTTAGAGGAAATAAATAATGTCAGATACAAGCACTTAGCTAAATGGGCTAGGATATGACAGTGTGAATAGAGCACGAAAGTTCACGCCGCTAGCAGGGGTGATGTTTGTGGAAAGCAAGCGAGAAAAAACGTACATGACGCAGGTTTGGATAAACACAACACGTTGTGAATATGCGAGGGCAGTAGGCTCGGGGGAGGTGCGAGGTCCAACTTGGCCGTTAGGGACGCATCACGTTGACGGTGGTGTTTGGAATGCTTGGGTATGTGCTTGTGCCAATCACACCCGCCCCACGCGTGGCACGCGTCGGGAATAAGGCTCGGAAGCCAATTGGAATGAAGAATTGGTAAACATATATCGACAAACCCCGCACAATTCGCGTCATGAGGTGAGCCGAATTCGATGGGTGTTGCGTGGCACTGCGGGTCAGCTTTGCCGGAATAATTCGTAAACTAAAAAAATCATACCAAATTGATTTGTGGGTGTTTGAACTCCGGAGTAGGCGCCATCAACGCGCATTGAAAAGACGCGTCCTACGGTACCTGCTCTTTAAAAACGTTATGACCATATATCAGTACGTCATCATCGCTTGAACATTGTGGCCGAAAGCGGCTTGCCCTTGGGTTGTGCGCATATAGGTAGTAAGTCTACATACGCGATTTCGTGCGTTTCCCCCACACCGGCCTGCCCAACACCTCCTCCCTCCGTCGCCTAAGCATTGCATTTGCGCGACCGTCGCATCAACGTTCATATTGCGGCGTTGTGCGCCCGTTACTCTTTTCGTCTAACCAGCATGGCGATTGTTTGCAAGAGCGTGCCGCACGGGTGCGGGCGCGATAACCCCGAGTACACAAACTCGGCAGTGCTCGAATTCGCCCTTCGCCGTTCTCGGCGCGTTCCATTTTGCGAGCAAAAGCATTGCCTAGGATTTCAGGAGATTTGTCAAAAAAACGACACATGGTTACATGTTCTACTTGCGAAGGTGCGAGATCTTGTCCGGACTTTTGTGGAGGAGTGTATGTAGTCGATGATGCCTTTGTCGCCCCCCCCCCCCCCCCCCCCCCCCCCCCCCCCCCCCCCCCGCGCCCCGAACACATGCAAAGATGAAATAAGTCTGTTGTGCCGGTACCTTGGGGCTCAGCAACTCAATGTTGTTAATTTCTGTAGCAACACTAACTTCGTGGCCTCAATGGCCGTAATCCAGACATTTGATGCCTTGGTGGGCATGATCAGACGCTCGATGGACGACTGCAATGAGTGCGTAAGGCACGGACATTAGAGGCACCACCCGTTACACGGGGCGCGGGGGGAAGGGTCCAACTGGTCCACAACTAACATTGCAGCCTATCACCAACACTATGGGGTGCAACACCGCGCGATGGCAAGGGTGTGAGGTGCTACTTTGGTTAGGCTAAGTTGGCAACCTTAGATCAATGGTAGAACCTAATCTATGGATCTAATTATACTGCGTATAGAGAATTAGAAAGGTTATCTTAGGAATAGGGTTTCTTACAATCTGGGTGTGGCGTAATTCTGGTTTGTACCGGCTTGGGTATCTCTCCAATGATCAATAAGTCCCCGTCTTAGATATCCACGCCTCGGGTGTTCTAGAAACAGCCTTAGAACTTGTGGCTTGTGTTGCCAACTAACTAAACTAGACTATTACTAGCGATACATGCTATGTGAGATTATCCTTACCGTCTTATCAAACCTTATCGCACAAGCTCTTAAAACTATTTGGAAAAGAACTATCAAGAAGAGATACTGCTAGTAACTTTGTAATGTCCGGGAAAACACGGCGATACAGTGGTACTGCCGTGATGACAATAAAAGAGTCACTGAATTTCCCTAAGGTAAAGGTGCTATAGAAAGGAAATAGATAATGTCAGAAACTAGGACTTCGATAAATGGGCTAGGATATGACATTCTCCCCTCCTTAAGCAACAGCCTCCTCGTTGTGCTGCACTTAAGGTCTTGGTATCTTGGGGGTTCTTGCAGGCTAGCGGTTGCGAAATTTGACAAAGTCAGGGGTCCCAAAAATTCTCGATAAACATCCGTTCGAAGTAATTCGGAAAAGATGTTTAAGTGGTCGTATCCTCGCACGGGCTCCTAAGTGTCCTCTCTAGGTACGTTGATAGGTGATGCCCAACGGACATTGAGCAAAAGCCCACTGCCATTGGAGTTGAAGGCCACATCGACTAGTCGGTCGACTTCAAATCGCTTCGCATCGTACACAATCGGAATTGGTTGCGCATTGTCGGCATTTTCTGTGTCTGAATTCAATTCTTTCAATAGACGGGCGTGTACAACATCATGAATCCGTACTATAGGGGGTAGCTTAAGCCGAAATGCAACCGGAGAAACTTCCTCCGTAATGAGAAACGGGCCAATGTAGCGGTCGCGTAGTTTAAAACATGGCTTTTGAACAAATCGTAGATTTGTCGCCTTGAGCTTAACTTTGTCGCCAATAGTGAAAGGTACTTGTGGTCGGTGCATATCTGCTGCTTCTTGCATACGTGCTTGGGCTGCTTTGACGCAGTCGTGGGAAAATCTGTGCATCTCCACCAAAATCTTCACTTGCTCCGGTAAATTACGGTTGGGCTCGGTGTCTTCAAATGTAGCCGTCGTTGGAGATGTCGGCTCGATTTCCAGTGTCGCCTTAAATGGAGACACAATCGTCGACATAGAAGCCGCTGCGTTGATCGCGAACTCCACGTTGGTAAGGTCTTAAACCGAGTCGTCGTGCACGGGGTGCTTGTAGCAACGCATGACTTGCTCCCATGTCTTATTTACTCGTTCGGTTTGGCCATCAGTCTGGGGATGGTAGCTCGTAGAAATATTAAGCTTGGTGCCAGCAACCCTAAATAGGGTTTGCCAGAATTCGCTCATAAACCGGGGATCTCGATCGGATATCAATTTCCATGGTAGGCCAAAATGCCGGAATACAACGCGGTGCATAACTTTCGCTAATTTCTCTATTATAATCGTTTTTGTTATCGGCTCGACAATCGTCCGTTTTGTAATCATACAGACTTTACCACCACATCATCATACCCATCGCATTCGGGAAAGTCCGTAATCACGTCAAGCGATACGTATTCGAAGGGCATGGTCGGTACCTCGTGCGATCGAAGGAGTCCATATGGCTTGTGTCGCGCTGCCTTGTTACGTTGGCAGGTAACACAATTGCGTACGTAGTGTTGTACCGTCCGCTTCATGTTAGGCCACCAAAACGTTCGGGTCAATGCTGCCAATAGTCTAGTAATACCATTATGTCCCGCGGTCGGTGCGTCGTGTAGTTCGTACAGTACTCTTGTGGAAGGGTTACACGGAAATGCCATCACCGGGAATCGAACCCGGCACCTCCGTGTCCGGAACCGTACGCCGTAACCAAGTACCGCGCCGAAAAGTCGGTACCCAATGGGGATATATCTCATATATATACCCCCGTACTGCCCGAGCAACGGGCTCCCGCAGTACATCCACTATTGGCGAGATAGTAGGGCCAAGACTCCCCCGGAGTACAACGTACGGATGTGTCCATTATCGTGCCCACCGTGGGGATCTCACAACACTCCCCCTAATGGACACCATCCCATCAACTCCGGTCAAACCCTACAAACCCGCTTTATACGCGGAGGGCCCAAAAACCTGTGGAAAGGTTACACGCAAATGCCATCACCGGGAATCGAACCCGGCACCTCCGTGTCCGGAGCCGTTCGCCGTAACCAAGTACCGCGCCGAAAAGTCGTTACCCAATGGGGATATATCTCATATATATACCCCCGTACTGCCCGAGCAACGGGCCCCCGCAGTACATCCACTATTGGCGAGATAGTAGGGCCAAGACTCCCCCGGAGTACAACGTACGGATGTGTCCATTATCGTGCCCACCGTGGGGATCTCACAACAACTCTTGATCGCAATGTTGAAACGTCCGGAACAAACATTCATGTCTCCTAGGAATACAAGAGTCCATTCGATTGATGTACAAGCCAGGTAGGCAGATATATTTCCGGGTAAGCGGGTATTTATCCGACTTGTTAGCGCTTCTGATTTCCGCATGAAGTCCAGAGTCAAGATGTAACCGGGATTCCAAGGAAAGTATTGCGCGTGTAACTCGCAATCGGCTTCGTCGTTGGTCCAATCACGTAGTAACAATTGAAGCTTCGTGGTGAGTCCTTCAAGTCAAGTTGGCGAAACATAGGATCTGCATGGTTGACAGCTCCCTTCTTGTACACGATGTCCATTTGTCGATATGGCGCTAAAACTTGCAGCCATCGCATTTGTGGAGTAGACAAATCGCGCTGCCGAAAGAAGTGTCGCAACGTGTCGTGGTCCGTAATTACCGTAAATCCCGCCGCGCCATCTAAGTAGCAACGGAATTTTAGTAGAGCGTCGCGAACTGCCATTAACACTTGTTCGTGGATTGGGTAGTGTACCTCATGCTTGTTCATCTTTCAAGCATGATATGCAACAGGTTGTAGCCCAGTACCTTGGTCTTGCAACATCACAGCTCCTACTGCAAATCAAGAAGCATCCGTGTACAAAGTGTACCTTGCATTTGGAGAAGTGTTAGGAATTACCTAGATTGGTGCACGAACCATCGCGTCTTTAATTTGTTCGAATGAAGACTGGGCTTAAGGAGTCCAACGAAATTCCGGTGTCTTCTTGATCATGCCCGTTAATGGGGTTGCTAGGGTTGCAAATTGGTTTATAAACCTCCAGTAATATCTAGCAAGTCCCAAAAATCCACGTACTTCTGTCACAGATTTCGGCCGGGGCCAAATCTGTACTGCCTCCACCTTGTCGGGGTCCATTTGGATCCGTGCAACTTCCACCACATGCCCAAGGAAGTTGACGCTCGATCGTCCGAAGAAACATTTAGAGAGTTTGAAATGCAACATGTGTCGTTGCAGCTCCCGTTACACAAGTCGAATATGCTCGAGGTGTTCATCGGCCGTCTTATTGTATATCAACACGTCGTCCAGATACACCATGCGGAACTTGCCAAGATACGCGGCTAAAACTCGATTCATCATCGCTTGGAACCCAGCTGGGGCGTTATATAGTCCAAAGGGTAGAACGCAGTACTCGATCAATCCGTAATGAGTTCGGAATGCTGTCTTATGTATGTCGCGCTCCTTGACTCGAACTTGGTGATAGCCCTTATACATGTCCAGCGTACTGAAATAATGAGCCCCATATAGCGAGTCGAGTAATTCATCGATCCGGGGTAACGGTGTTCGGTCTTTCCTCGTAAGGTCGTTGAGTTTCCGATAGTCTACGCACATGCGCATGGTACCATCCTTGCGTACAAATAAAATCGGGGCACCGTACGGAAATTTAGACGGACGAATCCAGCCTTTTGCGAGTAGGTCTTGTAAATGTACCCGAACCTCTCGGAGTTCTGCCGGTGACATACGGTATGTTCGCTCCTTAGGTGGTTCATCGCACTCCAAGTTAATCTCGAAGTCGCAATCGCGAGTTGGGCTCCTTATTGAGCCGTCAAGCTCCTTGATGATGTCCGCAAATTCGTTCAGGGAATCTCGCAACGAAGTCGTCCACTCGGGTTGTTGGTCGGTCTTGATGTCGTCGACCGCGTCCCGTACTTCTCGTAGTCCAATCACGAAGAGGTCTGATGGTTGTTGTCTAAGCAGCTTTGCCATCGCATCCGCCTCCAATTGAAGTAATGCCACATGTACGGTGTACTCGTCGCCAGACACCATAGCTTCGCCAGTTTTACGGTCGCGAATCGTTTTAATAGACCAATCTATATCCGGGTTGACGGCTTGTAGCCAAGGTTTGTTGAACGTGGTATGCACGGTTCGATAAGGAAGATATTGTAACTTGCGGTGTGCTGGTTACATGTACGATAAACAACCAGCCTTGGGTGACTGCCGGTGTCGAGACAAGAGAAGTGACTTCAGCTAGAGTTGTTAGCTGTCTATACGCTAGTTTGTGATATCGTGCACATGCACTCTAGTCTCTACAGCCGGACACAACCGACTAATTTTAGTCGGTTGTGCACCTTGTGTAGTTAACGCTATTACTTGCTCTAGATTTTGAAAAATTGAAAATGCTACCAACATGTTGCTCCCAACTCTCCAAACTATCTGTGGCACGAATTTCATGCCCAACGAAGCACATAACAATGGACTTTTATTGACCTGAATAAAACCCACGTGACAGAAAAATGACCGCCCGCAAAGGCAAAATCTGAAATTCCAGTTTGCTCTACTTCCAACAATAACTATCACCATGTACACAATGATCTGATGCAATGGTGTGTTTCTCCGATCTCAACAGTGGGTTGAGTGTGCATCTTGAGCACATTGGGACTTTTTGAGTAGATGTTGTATGTTTAATGACGAGAAAGCACAACCGACTAAAATTAGTCGATTGTGCTAAACAGGGAATTTTAAACAACATTTCAGACTATTAATTTCTGATTTTTACAGTGCATCGCCTCGCAGTCCGTTCTATTGCTCTCCAATTGCTGGCAAACTCATGAAGGCACATCTAGCTTCCACATTAGATCTGAAAATGAGCAATTCGAACTCATCGCAGAGAAATTTGTGCATGTGAAATGCTGCAACACATTGCCAACCACTTGGTTGGAGCCCAACCACATGCAACACCATGAATGATTTGTCCAGCATGAACCATGCGAATGCGCATGAGAGTCACGTTGTAGCTACGACATAACCATTGAAAGTTCATGATGGACCCGCTGCTTATGCATGCCCATAGACAGACGTCTCTCACTGTTTTCAGCTACACTTCAAATCTAGTTGGTTACCAACATGACTTACATTTCTCATGCGCGCGATATAAAACTACCTCTAGTTTTTGGCACATTCTGCTGCCCTTCCAGCCATAACACGCAGGTGCAGCATCACAACACCTTAACACCCTCTTAATGAGCGATACAATGCAAAGTCAACTCACCTTTTTGCGCGTTTGAGACTCCACCCTTTGCAATTGCATCGCATGCCAAACAGCGACGCGCTACTCGCATCCCAAACCCGCCGACGGTAAAACTCAGCAAGCTCGTCCTCAGTATCAGTGCCCCCAACATCAATGGATTTCTCAGTGATGTCGGCTGCCGCAGCTTTGCTAAAGCGTGTGTGTGGTATTTCAGCGCGCGGAAAACTTAAGTATGGCCGGCGGTATGCGACGTTGCTCCCGGTGGTGAGAGCGTTTGTACTGCGAAAAAACAACGCAGCATGTGTACGCTGTCGGGTTTCAGCAACCTGCGAAAATGAAACGACTCGTTAAAAAGTGTTCACCGACGATAGTGAGAGCTTTGGGCGGACGGACATGTGAATTTCTGATAGGTCTTGCTGGCCTCACCTCGTCGGCACGGTCGCATCGTCGACGGGTGCCGCTTAAGCCATTCCGTCATCCGGCAGCATTTTTCCTGCAACACCTTTTGCTGCGACTCCCTTCACCACGCTTCTCCAAACTCCCCCAGCTCCTTCAATGATTTCATGTAAGATGCTCAAGCTCTCAAAGAAGGAAATTGGGGCCGCTAGAGTTGCTGCTCTCCGCGCAATGTGAGGCGGGTCCCGACGCCGGTAATTTTTGAGCGAGTTTTTCGCGCCCACGTCCTCGCTGAAAACTGGACAGTCCAACTCGCGCCCGGCCAACTAGCCGCCAATGACTTCGGAACCAAGGTCAGTACTCCCTAGGCTGTGTTCGTGCTTGTTTTGGGGACGTGAGCTAGCCTTACGGCGCAGGTCCTGAGGTGAAAGTCAGCCAGTATAACCGGCGACCGGGAAGTGACGTACCGCGAATCCCCAACCGACTCCGTGCGGAACACACCATCACCCGTGCTGTACTCCACTTGCCCTCATACTGCCGCCGAGAGTACCTAGGAGTCCCCTCTACATCAAAGTGGGTGCCTTTGGGTAGAAAGTCGAGCTCCGACGAAGTAGTGAAGCCGTTCCGGGAACTTCTTCATGTTAGAATCGGGAGAACGGTTTACACAATCAGCGTTTCACAGCGCCCATGTTGCCTGCAAACAGCACGCTCCCCCAGTGTCGCAAGTCCACCAATCCAAGAATAGTAAATTTTCCCGAACTACGTTTTGTCTTAGGTACCTGTGGCCATTCTTTGGTAAGAAATTGAAGTTTCCTACCTATGGAAAAAGCCCAAAAGCACAACCGACTAATTTTAGTCGTTTGTGATAGTACTTCTGTATTAGAAATATCAATCGGCTATTATTTCATTATATCAAAGCCAACACGTTTGTTATCCCTGAAACTGTGCAAAAACGTTCCGAACAATGGACAGTCATTAGCCGAAGATATGACGAGCAATGCACGACATTTTCTGCCGGTACATTTGGTACGTTTTGGTACGTGGTTGTACGTTTGGTACGTTTTGGTACTTGGTTGTACGTTTGGTACGTTTTGGTACGTTGTTGTACGTTTGGTACGTTTTGGTTCGTAGTTGTACGTTTGGTGCCTTTTGGTACGTGGCTGTACGTTTGGTGCGTTTTGGTACGTTTTGGTACATCGGTATGCCGCGTCGGATTTTTTGGTATGAAGCTATCCCTAGAGGGAATAAACTAATTACAAAGAAGGAGTGTAATCCACCTGTGAAGAAATTGAAAGAAAAGAAGGGATGCACGGAAGCCTAAGCCCTCATAGCAAGAAGGCAGGCAACAACAGCTGCACCACCCTTTTGCAAGGCATCACGGCGATAGGAGCCCAACGTGCTATTAAGAGCCACAGAAAGGCGTTGCGTGAACTCGCGACGCACATCTCTTAGAAATCGACGGAAAGGGACATTTGTAGACCACCGTACAAACTCCCTCATGCGGATATAACTTTCACACCGGAAAGAGCGATAGCCCCCCACACCCAAGCTCGGGAAACGTCGAAGTGCCACCAAAATGGCCAAGCGATTAACAAGCTCAACCGCCATTGGAGCCAACCGACGCCCGTCCGCAAGAGCATAGGGGTAATAGTCATGAACATATTGAGTCGAAAGCGTGCCAAGGGAGGACGAAGTGCGGAGGTCGGCATCAATCTTAGCTTGTTAAGCCCCTATCGCGGGACTGCCAAGGAGCGGAAGCGGAGCCCCCACAAGCGGGACACTGAAATCCATGCGCGCGGCGCCCGCCGGCGGTGCAGCGGCGGCGGCCCCGGAGGGCACCTACCTCGTCTACCTCCACGTGGCGGGCGCTAGTAACCATGCAGCCGCGCTATGCATGGCACGGTAGGAGGCTAATCGAAGTACCGGCAACTGCGATTCGCGCGATCAATAGTTGTCAGGAAGGCATGTACGGAGGGTTTTGAAAATCATGATATCCGTACATCGGCATTGAGATCTCCCGCTCCCGCTATATAGTTAAACAAATAATGGCCGTTTGATAGTAGTCGGTTCATTTTGTTGGTGCTGTTGTAACTCATTTTCATTTTCATCTTCGTGCGCGCACTAGTGACAGTAACATCAACAACCAAATGTTTTCTTGAGATTCATCATTGCGAAAATTGCTCATCGTGTTGCGCGAACACCTTCGGCGGCACGAATCGCTCTATACATGTGCGCGTACCATGAGCGCGCAAGGAAATTTGCTGCTCTACAAAGACAATTCTACATGTAGCAATGTAATATGTAGTTACGCATGTAATGGTGTAAGAATTTAGTCTGTCAATATGACTATCATTGGAACAGCCCGTTAGCAACCCGGCGCGCTGCCAAGTACCGGCTCAGAAGCCGGTATCGTTAGTGTGAATGTACACGATACAAATGTATCGCTATTTACGTACCGGCTGTGGGTTGTTGTGTGGCAATCGTCGCGGGTACATATCTTCCCGTAGTTGTGCGGGCTGTTATTATTGGTGGCCAAGACTTCCCCGGCAAACGCGATGTGCACGAGGACGTGTACGATAATATAGCCATGTGATAGCCGCCGTTGCTCGTACACGGACAGCAATACGCATGGGCACAGTGTGACATGTTCGGTCGCCGGAATTCGATCTCGCGTGACGAAGGCCCTATAACATATAACGGACCGGAGCATCCCGTTGGCAACCTGGCGCGCTGCCAAGTACCGGCTCATAAGCATGTATCCTTTGTGTGAGTGTACACTATATATGTATTGGTATGCATGGGCCGGCTATGGGTTGATGTGTGGCAATCGTCGCGGGTACATATCTTCGCGTAGTCGCGCGGGCGGTTAATGGTGGCCAAGACTCCCCCGGCAAACGCGATGTGCACGAGGACGTGTACGATAGTACAATATTGTGACTGTCGACGTTGCTCGTAGACGGACAATAGTACACATGAGCACATTGTGACATCTGTTGTCGCCGGGATTCGAACTCGCGTGACGAGGGCCCATAGCTTGTAACGGACCAAAGCATCCCGTTGGCAGCCCAATGCGTTGCCAAGTACTGGCTCAAAATTTTGCATCCTTGGTATGAACGTACACTATATCAATACAGCTATGCACGGGCTGGCTGTGGGCTGTCGTATGCCAATCGTCGCGGGTACATATCTTTCCGTAGTTGTGCGGACTGCTAGTGCCTCGGGAGAACGGGCGGTACCGTATGTGTACCACAAAAACGTGTGCTGGTACAGACGGAAATTACATTTTAGTATAAATTTGACATATCAAGGACATACTCTAAGTCGCATGAATTGCACTTTGAGTCGATCACCTTGATTGTTGTGCGCATGTCCGACATGCAGCGACCAAAGTCGGCTATAACTCCACTTCAGACTCACCAACGCTACCTATCGGTAGTCAAGGACGTTTAGGTTTTTCATGTCGTCGGAGAAGGGACGTGGTAGAGAGAGCAAGGCGCAATGGCGGCGGATAGCGACATGCCTAAAGGTCTAGGAGGTCTTTCGGGAGTCCTCATTTTGCTCTCCCTGTAGCGAATGAATGCTTGACTTGCAACAACGAAACATCGCAAACGTTAAGCAATGGCTTCGCAGCACCCATAGTCAATATATATAAGGGGCCTAAAGTATTGGCGGGCCGGGAGGAGCGGGGTTACGGAGACTAGGGTGAGATGGCGGCGGGGAGCAAGAGGCCAACTCTTTTCGGTAGTTCATGTTTTTGCGTCGCTGACCTAATGCTACTTAACAACAAAAACAGGGACGAATGATTAATGTAACTATGATTCCGAAACACTAATAGTCAATGCATGTCTATATTTTTCGAGTGTGAGCGGACTGTGAGAGGCGAGGGGACGGCGGGTAGGGCGCGTCCGCGCGGTAGGGCGCGAGATCAATGCCGTCTGGGTTGATAAAATAGCTGAATATATTCAAATTACTCTGTCGAAGTCATGGTGTTTGCTTGACTTGCCGCGCACAAAGTTAGAAACAAAAGTCCCTGCATGATCCCCAACGCAAATGCTAAACATCTTGCGGGGTTTTCCTAGGCGTGAGTAGTTTGGGAGGGTTGGGAGTACCGAGAAAAAAGCTTGGTAGCATCATGCAACGATCCATGCGGGCGTGATATGACCCCGACATCGCAGGAAACACCTCGCACGGTTAACAACTGAGACCCGACCGCCTCCCACACCACCTCTATCTTATTAATATGCTATTAGCGTCTCGTGTCATGTCATAACATGTGAATAGGCCTTCTACCCTATAGCCGACGCCCAACTGGCGAGAGATGTTGGTGCAATGGATACATGGTGGTAGAATCGCCGCCATTTTGGAAATTTGAATTTCTACCAACTGCTCGCACGAATACCAATGTACCTCGTATAGGTGCTCGTCTCCCACTCCGTGGCTGCCTTGCATTGGGAGCTCAGCATGGCAAACTTGATGCGGACCTCCGCACTTCTGCTTTGCTTGGCACGCCTTCGGATCAGTCGATCCATGACTACTATCCCTTCGCCATGGAGGATGGGGGCGGGTTCGCGCCGATGGCGGCTGAGTTTGTTTATCGCATGGCTATTTTGGTGGTTGTTCTTTGCTTCCATGGTGTGACGAGTACAGTCCTGCAACAGTACATTGCAGGACATTGTACAGGTACTCGTTACGAATTCCAATTCGTGCTTTTCCACAGGACGGACGTATACTCGTGGGTACGTCGCTACTGCAATATTGTAATGGTGCTGATGCTACAGTACGACCAGTACCTCCCGGTACGTACAGATATGCATAATTAATCTAACTAGCCAGATGACGCGCCAGAACGAGCTCTCCAATGCAGAAGGAGCCGCGTCGTGAAACCCAATGCTAGGCAGGCCGCGTCTCGAGGCAGATGACGACGGTTGAACAGCACTAACGCCTGACACGTAAGCATAGCTTGCAGGCGTAACCAGTCTGGGCTGAAACCTATTTAAGCCCAGTGCAGTAGAGGGAGGTGACAGAACCTTTTAACAATTCCTTTGTTCATTTACAACATCTACTGCCCAAGTACAGCAGTGAAACATCTTTCATCAATTACCTCTCGACAACATCAATTGCAATCTTACGACACAGAGCTAGACAGACTAGAACAGATTTGTGCTAGCGTTTAGCTTTCAGAGGCTAACCGCCACACTGGTTTCGGAGCTCTTTGGTCGACGCACGCTTTCGTTCGCTTATTGAACTGCTCGACGTTGTTTGATTGAGTTGAGATGGCTTCTCTTGGACCTGGTCATTACGTGGTGTTGGTAATTCACGTTGGAGGAACTAAACGGTCGGATTTGAAGTTGGTGTTTCAGCGTGAGCCTCGTACTGGTAGAACTTGGTTCCCTGCTGGCTCTGTCTTACCCAACGAAGAGCCTGTCGACGCTGCTATTCGCGAATTACACGAGGAGACCGGTCTTGTTTTGACACCGGATGATTTGACGCTGTTGAGTGGTGAACCTGTGAACGTTACGCTACCTCAAGGACGACAGCTTGTTTCCGTGTACTCTGCGTCTATTCCTGTCCTGTTTGCTACGAGCAACTTACGTACACCTGCTCAGGTCGAGCAGGTTGTTTTGGAACAGTCGACAGTTAATCCGGATGGCACTTACGTCGTCCCGGAAATCATCAACACTGACGGTCTGACACTTACGCCTGCACAGACTGGGTTACTTCGTGCTGAGAAGCACAAGAGTGATTTACTTCACTTTGGTTACGTGACTCAGTGGGAATCTTTCTATCGAGCAATGACACAACATGTTCCAGTCATGCATGAAGACACGTCTATCCCGAGACAGCTCCACATGTACCCCCGGTTTACAACGGTCGACTCTGGTTCTGTCTGGCTGCTGATTGTTGGACACATCAACCGACTGACTGGAGTGGGACCTACAGATTTACGAGTGGGAATGCCGATGCCTACCCACAACTTGGCAGGACTATCAGTGACTCTTACGGAGACTCAGCGTAAGGCTGCCATTACTTCACCGTACCAGAATGGTCAAGACCCACCTGTACTGGAGGATTGGCTCGAAGCTCAGCCTCAGCGTTTTGTAATGCTTGGGATTGCAGCTGACTCGTACGATGCAGTGTTCTGGGTTACTTCACAGTTTTCTGGACTCCTTGGTGGATGGTGGTTGAACCGGAAAAATCATCCTCCAATTCCATCTACGTACAACGAGCTTGTTGCGGAGATACGCAAGTCTACGTTTCTTCCGAACATTCAGGATGACGCAATTAAAGCTTTGCTAAGTTTTACACAGAGCAACACGATGAGTTACGCGCTTTTTACTAAGAAGTACAACGACTACTTACGCCGTTCTCGTCAAGACCTGACAGCGGAGGTACAGTGTGTACGCTTCATTACTGGTCTTGCAAACGTGGACCTCCAGAGACTGGCTAGATCACACCGAGCGCAACTAGGTTACCAGATTACGCTCGCGGAGCTACAAAACTTTCTGAATGACGTCGTGACAGACTCGCCGGAATTAGGCATGCAAGGTCTGCTGCTGGACCATCTACCCAATCCTCTCGCAAGCGCAACCTTGAAGACCCTTTTGAGGAAGCCTCTAACGTCTGGAAACGTAACAAGGGTGGCCGAGGACGAGGCCGCGGACGTGGACGTGGAGGTGGTAACAATGGTGGTCGTGGTGGCAACAATGGTGGACGTGGTCAACCATCCGGTCGCGAAGATTTTAATTCAATCGCAAATGCAATGACAGCTGAGGAGCGTAAGCGACACATGGACGAAGGACTTTGCTTCAAGTGCCACAAGAAGGGACACCGTTTGTTCCAATGCCCGGAGTTCAAAGGCAAGGCACCAATGCAACCTAAGAAGCAATGATGGTGGCAAGGCTGTTCTACAAATGAACTGGAGCAGCCGGCTACATCTACTGTTCATTCTGAGACACTGTTAGCGACAGAGGTCGTCGATAACTCTTTCGACATCTCCATCGACTACAGTTGCGACACCTGTAACGCAAGTAGCAGGTCGTCGTCGTCAGACTAAGCAGAGACAGAGTCGTAAACCTGTAACCAGACGTTCAGTTGATTGGAAACTGGTTGACTCAGTCTTTGACCCTCTGCATGCACGATTCAACTTCACGTTGGAAGGATGTGCTGATGATGAAGGTCTTAACTCGCACGGTGACTTACCTCACTGTTCGCCGAGTGACTCGATTCTAGACAGAGACTTAACAGGAGAGAGGGTGTTCATCAACCCACCCTGGGAGTTAGCTGAGCAGATTGCGCAGCATTTTGAGGATTGTCGTCGAACATCTCCGACATCTACGATGGCTGTATTTGTACTACCGAAGTGGGCGAAATTTACTCAGGTGACTAAGCACTGGAAACTCTATCAAGAATTCCCAGCAAGGACACAGCTTTTTACACGTCAGTCACTGGAGAATCCAGCGCAACAGGAGGTGGTTGCTCCAGCCCCTTGGCCTGTACAGCTGTGGTTAGTCGACGCAGATTGTGCGTTTAACGACTCACCAGAACCTACAGCACCTGATCAACCCGACTCGGTACCTGTACCAACAGACGACTCGGAACAGTCCATCGCTACGCTGCGACAATTTTCTTCGACAGCTACAGCCCTACTGACTGACCTCACGGAAGCTCGCCCGTTAATTCGAACTGAGCTGACTGTGAAAACTCCTGATGGCGGACACCACATTTCTGGATTAGTGGACTGTGCTGCGACACTTGATTTTGTGTCAGAGGACTTTGTACGACGCTTTGCTTTACAGACTCGGAAGTCTGCCAGTAAAACCCCAGTTCGACTCGCTAATGGACAACGAGTGACTTCTACGACAGTCTGCGACGTCACTTTTGAGCTGGCTCGACACGAGTTTCACCGGACTTTTTATGTCTTACGTGATTTACGCACAGCTGATTTAATCCTGGGTTTACCATGGCTTGATGACGAACAGGCCTCTTTACAATTTGGTACAACCAGAATTTTTACACTAATGGACGGCACAGCTGTGGAGACTACACTCGAGGAACGACGCCCTGAGTGTCTACTCCTGTCGTCTACGAAAGTTCAGAAGCTCATGCGCAAGACGCGCCGCAGCAGAGGACGTCATGCTGATTTTTACGTCATTGAACTTACGTCAGTCGCTGAACAAACGACAGACTTTCACACTGGAGAGGAACTAACAGCAGAACAACGTGATAACTTCCGGTCTTTACTCTTTGATGACTTCCCGGAGTTACTGCGACCTGTCGACTCTCCACCTGTAAGCCGACAGTGGGATCATCCCATTGAAACAATTGGCCCGATGCGACGTCAACGTCTGAACAGATTGTCACCCGCAGAGCGCGCTGAGCTTAATCGACAGCTTAAAGACGCAGTGGAAGCTGGGTTGATACGCCCCAGCTACAGTGAATTCGGCTCGCCAATTCTTTTTGTGCGAAAAGCTGATGGCTCGCTACGTCTTTGCATTGACTACCGCGGTCTTAACGAGGTTACGCGTAAAGATGCTTACCCGCTACCGCGTGTGGACGACACACTGGACGAACTTAAGGACGCGAACTTTTACACACACCTCGACCTCGCTTCTGGATTCTGGCAAGTTCGAGTGCGTGATCAGGACGTTCACAAGACGGCTTTTCAGACCCCTGATGGCTTAATGGAATGGGTCGCCATGCCGTTTGGCCTGTGTAATGCACCAGCTACATTTCAGAGGATGATGAACGACATACTTCGCGACTTTTTACATAAGTTCGTGACAGTCTACCTGGATGACGTCTGTATCTACAGTCGAACTCTGGAAGAGCACCTGGAGCACCTGCGTCTAGTGCTACAGCGATTCAAGGAGGAAGGGCTGAAATTGCGCCTTAAGAAATGCTTCTTCGGATTGCAAGAAATGGAGTATCTGGGCTACACTGTGTCAGCCGGAAAAATTTCGGTTTCCACAAAGAAAGTCGAGGCCGTTGCAGACTGGCCAGTGCCCAAGACGCAGAAGGAGGTTCGCAGTTTCGTACAGTTCTGCAACTTCTATGCGAGATTCATACACCATTTTAGCGACCTTACGGCTCCATTGACGGACTTACTGCGGAAGTCCCAGCCACAGAAGGTTACGCTGACGCCTGCCTGTTTGGAAGCCTTCGAGACTCTCAAGTTACGGCTCATTTCCGCGCCATGCCTGATCCTTCCGGAGGTCGGCTCGGACGCGACGTTCACCGTAGCTACAGATGCTTCCACAGTGGGGATTGCAGCAGTCCTGTTGCAAGACCAAGGAGGCGGTCTTCAACCAGTCTCTTACTGGGCGCGTAAGCTGAATTCAGCTGAGCGTGGTAACACTTACTCTGCGTACGACTTAGAAGCTTTGGCCGTATGCGAAGCTGTCAAGCATTGGAGGTGCTATCTTGAAGGCTGTTCTAAGTTCCTTGTCGTAACAGACCACGACACACTGCGGCACCTGCTCAGGCAACCGAACAACAGGCTGAACAAGCGGCAAGCAAGATACCTGCGGGATTTGCAACCGTTTGTGGGCTCGATGACACTTGCATATCGCAAGGGAGCTCTGAACGAAGCTGACCCGTTAAGCCGGCGACCAGACTTCGTACCTCAGGCCACAGTACCCTTATTTTGGGATGGCGAGGTTCCGTCAGATCGAGAATTACGACGGAAGTCCCAGCTGCTGTTTGAAGACGCACAGTTAAATTCACTGACTGTTGACGCGTTGCAGCTGAGCCCTGAGTTCGCTGATCTCATTCGCGAGGGGTTCTCACGAGATTCGTTTTATGGGGACGATGGTGAGTGGACAAGAGACAGCCGGATAGAAGCCAGAGACGGGTACTTTTGGCGTCTCAATCGCCTCTGTATTCCACAGAACTCTGAGCTCCGACTGAAATTGATCGCAGAGCTGCACGAAAGTTCGTCAGCCGGTCACAGAGGAGTTGCTAGCACTCTTGCTAAAGCACTCGACAGATTCTGGTGGAAACGAATCCGCCAAGATGTGAAAGATTTTTGTGAACGCTGCGTCGTGTGCCGACGAGCGAAGATTCGACCTCAGATGGCCGCGACTCTTTACCCGTTACCTGTTCCACCCAGACCGTGGCACACAGTTGGTCTTGACTACCTGACACACTTGCCTGAGAGCAACGGCTTTAACAGTGTGCTGATTGTAGTAGACCATCTAACTCGAATGGCCCATTTTCTGCCATGCACAGAGTCGATTACTGCCGAAGAAACTGCAACTTTGTTTTTACAGGGAGTCTACCGTTTACATGGACTGCCCCGAGTGCTGATCAGTGACCGCGACCCGAAATTTGTCAGCGCCTTCTGGCAGACATTGTGGAGACGCCTTGGAACGCGACTAAACATGTCTACCAGCCGACACCCAGAAACAGACGGACTGACAGAGCGCGTGAACAGCACGTTTCAGCAGCTTCTTCGTTGCTTCTGTTGCTATGATGGCTCTGACTGGTCGACACTTTTACCGCAAGTGGAGTTTGCGTACAACGCTTCGCGTGCACTTGGAATTGAGCACACGCCGTTCGAGGCTAACTTTGGTTTTTCTCCTGAGGAGCCTCCTGACCTGCTCTTCAGCATGCGACCATCGATTCCTTTTTCGCAAGACGCAACAGAACGGTTGAGATTGTTACAGGAAGTACACAGCTTGGTACGCTCAGTGTTACAACTACACAAGAACGAGATGCAAGCGCGCACAGAACCGTCTACAGCGCCACACTTCGCTAAGGGAGACAAGGTGTCAGTCGTCACAGCAAATCTTTTTCTGCGAGGACAGCCGAACAGGAAACTCAGAGACAGACAGCTTGGCCCTTTTTCAGTGGAGGAGCAGATTGGGAAACACAGTTACAGATTAAAACTTCCAGCGACAGTACGCTTACATCCTGTGTTCCACGTTAACAACTTAAGACCCTGCTCTACCGCTCTGCTACGGCCAGCTGTCCCGGTGACTGTCCCTGAAGGAGACGACGAGGAGTTTGACATCTCACACATCTCTGCTGTGTGCATCAAGTCGCTACCTGGGCGACGAGGCAAATATTTGCTCTTCATGACGCATTTCAGTGATGACGACATTCCACCTGTCTGGCACCGATTGAACGAGGTGCATCGAACAGTTGCGTTACAAGAATTCTTGGAGACGCCCCAATGGCGCAAGTTCGCCAAGACTCAGGCGTACATTGATTTTATGCACGCTCACCCAGCGCGCATTCCTGAGTCCCAGTAATTGCTTCAGTAAAGGAGCCAAGAACCACGGAGGTCTGCCTCGCGGCGACCTCATTGATCTGTCAAGAGGGGGAGGGTACGAGTGTGACGAGTACAGTCCTGCAACAGTACATTGCAGGACATTGTACAGGTACTCGTTACGAATTCCAATTCGTGCTTTTCCACAGGACGGACGTATACTCGTGGGTACGTCGCTACTGCAATATTGTAATGGTGCTGATGCTACAGTACGACCAGTACCTCCCGGTACGTACAGATATGCATAATTAATCTAACTAGCCAGATGACGCGCCAGAACGAGCTCTCCAATGCAGAAGGAGCCGCGTCGTGAAACCCAATGCTAGGCAGGCCGCGTCTCGAGGCAGATGACGACGGTTGAACAGCACTAACGCCTGACACGTAAGCATAGCTTGCAGGCGTAACCAGTCTGGGCTGAAACCTATTTAAGCCCAGTGCAGTAGAGGGAGGTGACAGAACCTTTTAACAATTCCTTTGTTCATTTACAACATCTACTGCCCAAGTACAGCAGTGAAACATCTTTCATCAATTACCTCTCGACAACATCAATTGCAATCTTACGACACAGAGCTAGACAGACTAGAACAGATTTGTGCTAGCGTTTAGCTTTCAGAGGCTAACCGCCACAATGGCATGGGTGCTGCTGACTCTCGCTCATTGCGCTCTGACAATTATGTCCGTATGCAACATTTTCGGCCTACGTTCTATGGTTGGCCCTAAGAGCAACCCCATATTGCCTTTTCCGCGCCCAGCGTGATTGCGGGTGGCTAGATAGACACGGGTGGATAGAAACTAAAAGCAAGGGGTAGTTGATAACGATAATTTTCTTCGTGCTTCAACGCTTTGTGCACAATATGCTTATCATATCTTTTAGTTACAAAGAAAGTAGTGGAATCCACCGTCAAAGAAGTGAAAAGAAAACGGACACAAAAGCGTAAGGCCTTGGAGCATGCAACGACAGTTGCACCACCCTCTTGCAAGGCATCATGGATACAAAATAACCAAGCGTGCCATGAAGAGCCAAAGAAAGGCGTTGCATGAACTCACAACGCACATCCCCAAGAAATCGACAAAAGGGAACATATGTAGACCGTAGCACAAACTCCTTCATGCGAGCAACTGTCATACCGTAAAGAGCGAGAGCTTGCCGCACCGGCGCACCCATGCTTGGGAAACGTCGAACTGCCACTAGAATGGCCAAGCGATCAACAAAATCAACTGCCATAGGAGCCAACTGCCCCCCGTCATCAAGAGCTAAGGGGTAATAGTTATGAACAAAGTGAATGGAAGGCGTACCAGTAGCCAAAATGTGCGTGGTATCATTTTCGTTATCTTTTTCTGGAAGGCGTTCCATGGGAGGACGACGTGCGGAGGTCAGCATTAAGCTTAACTGTTGAGCCCCCATCGCCAGACTGCCACGGAGCGCAAGCGGAGGCCCCACAGCCGGAACACTGGAATTCGTAGTGCGCGCTATTCGTATTAATCTGCTTATTCGTCTTTTCTTCTTTTTGCTTGGTGGCCTCCACTGCTTTTTCTTGTAAGACAAATTTTAAATACTATTATTTTGCTTATTAATAATAATAATAATAATAATAATGACTTTTGTTTTTTTTCTTGCGCCCCCGGCATATGGGACCGGCAGGGAACTCGCACCGGCACCCTCTACTGGCAGCGTTTTGCAAACTTGACTGGGAGCAGAAGTTTGAAACAAACCTCAAACTCAACAAACCATATACTGTACTGACTTCATACGGTTCTGGGGTCATCGCTAATTTAGTACTAAGTTCTGTGATTGCTAACTACCTGTACCTATGGAGCGCACACGGATTTTCATCCAGATACCCTAGATGATATAGTACGCATCATCAGAGTTGTCGATACTAGCTAGTCAGTACTAGTATATAGCACAGAGGGACCAGAGGACAATTACTTCAACCCGGCAGCATGAGCGACCGCGGGCTTGGCCTACGGCAGGTGGGCCAGGAAGGGGTGCCAGTATCGCTGGTTTGGGAGCTCTAGGTGATACAAAAAGTGATGACAAATACGGTCATCAGATCTTCGAGCACAACGAGCCATGTGCGCATCGTGCAAACAATTGCCAACTTCACGTGTTGTTCATTACCCATACACCCGCAGGGTACCCGTACCAACATCTCTCGCTTTTGCTGAAACAATCGTACATGTACAGGTGTACATGGTACAGGTACAGTAAATAAAGATCTGGCTCATTTTGAAAGTGACAAAGGGTACCTTTACCATGGCGTTTAGAATCAAATAAAAAAAATCCTCTTGTCACTCTTGCCCTCTTGTTTCCCCTCCCACTTTCCCTGTCCGTGCTCATATAATTAAAAAAATCTTACAAGGAAAAGCAGTGGAGGCCACCAAGCAAAAAGAAGAAAAGAGGTTAAAACCTGAGCCCGAAGAACAGGAAGGCATGCCACAGCATCAGCACTGCGTTTAGAATCACTTTTTTACTCCACCTGATTATCTGCGAAGTCTTCGAAATCTCGTCATCTTCACATGAGTACGATTACGATATCGCTAGCGACAACGACAAGGATGATTACATGTTGCAGGAAATTTCGCTGTTACTGTATTAGCACAACACTTTGGCATGGTCGAGGACCCAGATATCGCGCTAGAAGCCTTCTGTTAGCTGCACCCTCCGCCGGTACCCCTATCCTGCCTGTGATCTCCCTGACCCACACTCCCCGCCCACACAGCCCCCTCTATGTTATCCCGACGACGAGAGTAACATGCACGTCTGGATTGAAGCCATGCTCCGTGTAATGCAAAAAGTACCGCGCATGTCATCTCCCCACGTCGGCGGTTGGCGTTGGGAGCATGTAATCGACCTAAACGTCCCGGCGTAGCATGCATGGGTGAGCCGCTAGTCAGCGGGGGACTTACCCGACATAGTTGTTGATTGTATGGAGAGCGCCACCGGCTGTCCGGTTAGGCCCTTCACAAGCATGCGGGGGTCGACAAAGATATCACCCGCCCGCGTCACGACCCTCCCCCCCCCCCCCCCAAGCTCCGCCTCCTTGCGGCATGCGGCATTCTATCGCGGTTGGATCATTGCCACATTATCGCACGGGTAGCGGACGCGGCCGCTACGCACTTGGGGCATGTCTAGCGCTTTGTTTTCACAAAGGTCGGTATCGAAAGAGTGATACCTACTACATGTATTGGCCTCCAAGCGATTCCGGATTGCAGCCTCCTCAACTTGGACCTTGAGAATACTTTAACACTATATTCCGCCGGAGTTTCCTTGCCGAGTTGCACATGTATCTTGCTCTTCACCCAAGTATCCCGCCGGTCGAGATTATTTATTCACGGGACTTTCCCGTGTACTATTTCGACACGACTTCATCGTCACTATACGGCACTATTCAGTCGAGTATTGGAGTGCGGCAAGGTGATCCTATTGGACCGCATTTATTCAACCTTGTGATCAATACCCCTCTCCGGAATATTGGAGAAGGATACCGCGATTCTACTACGATAATAATACATGCATTCTATGATAATGGGAACTACATAATCAAGATTGTGTTCGTCCCGTTGGTGTATCCTGCCGCTACGGAAGAATTGGAGAAAGCATGCGCGCGAGTACAACCTGAAAATTCCTCGTGTATGATACCCCTTGGTACTGTCCCTATCCTTGTTGATGAGATTCGGGAGGTGGTCTCCGTCGTTACGGGTACTCGTCCCCTCGGCGCTCCCTTTGCGATGGACTTCTCGATGTCGGACGGACCCTTAACGCCCCACAATATCAACTATGTCCTTTATTTGCTTCAAGACTCGGTCGCGGCGCAGCAAACATTTTTGGACCGAATTGTGTGCTTCTCTTCATTAGGCTTTGGAGGCGTGCACTCGGCCTTTCGCCTCATGATAACGTGTGTGGTACGCCTCTATGGCTTTCTACTCCGTACCTTCGCCCCATGATGTTTGTCGCCCGTACTTTGATACCGCGGATAATGTTGCTCAGATTGTCGATTTTCGTGTTGTTTGTGTTTCTCAGCAGGAGGTAGAGATACATTAGCAAATTGCGCCACGCGTCAGCTGTCTCCCCCCGCGGAGTTTGGAGGCCTAACGTGCCGTCGCTTGCGCAAGATTATGAACCCGCCCATTACGCCTCCTTCGACGCGACCCCCCGCCAACCTTATAAGTGATTACGTGTCCGAGTCGCTAGGTCACGTGTACGGTACCATCCGACAAGAACTATAGAGTCTTGCTAACTCCACGTTACCTTGGGCGGTACATTTGCGCGCGCCCTACGCCACTATCTCCCGTACGGGTGGGTTATCGCATGTTGATCTCGTGGTTCTTGCCACAACCCTTGACCAAAATCTTTCAAATTACGTGGGTCCTAATGCTGCGCTTCTCCGCTCACATGCCACTTCTCCGGCTGCGCTTGCCTCGCGCATGACTTGCTTGCAAATCCCGACTCCCGATGCTCTTACCCGCTCAAGTGACACGAAGGGGTATCTCCACCACGGCATTTTGCGCACTCTTAAGGCTAGTACATTTTCTCGATCTCTTGGCCTTTTGTTGTCCTTCAACCCCGGATTATATGCGTGTTGATTCGGGACCCGGTCGTGGGGCTTTGGCGATATTTTTTGCTTCGCATTAGTCTATATTCCGCGTTTTGATTGATGGCGGCACATCGGGCGCTCGGCTCCTCCGTGGCTTTGGCTCCCTCTCCATGCCTGGGGAGCGGACGCTTACCTCCATGCGTATGGATCATATCCCCCGTTGTGCTTGCTCACACTATGTTATTCGGCTTCATGATCGCATTGTTCATGTTTTGGAGGAGTTTATGGTTGAGGCGGGAGCAATTAAGGGGAGGGACTTGCGTTCGGAGCTTCGCCGAATCCAGTATGAGGTCTTCCGATATATTCATGGGGATGTCGTGAGTTAGATTTTGCGGCTATGTATAAGCACTTGGTTGTTGATGTAACGGTCACTAATGCAAGGGAAAATTCCTACGTTCATGTTGTGGAAGCTCCGCTCCCGCTCCCTACCTATCGGATGATGGGGGCTCAACAAGCGAAGCTTGATGTTGACATTCGCACTTCGCCCTCCATTGGCACGCTTTCCAACTACTATGCTCAAGACTGATATTGTCCCTTTGCTCTAGAGGACGAGGGTTGGTTGGCTCCTATGGCAGTTGATCTTATTGATCGCTTGGCCATTTTTGTGGCAACTTGGCGTTTCCTAATCATTGGTACGGCGGACTCTCGCTCTTTACGGTGTGAAAGTTTTGCGCGCATGAAGGAGTTCGTACGGCGGCCTACATGTGTTCCCTTCTGTCGATTTCGTGGGGATGTGAGTCTTGAGCTCATGCAACACCTTCATGTGGTTCTTCATGGCTTGATGGGTTCCTATCCTCGTGATGCATTGCATAAGGGTGGTTGCTGTTGCTACCTGCCTCCATGTTCCGCGGCATGACGCTTTTATGTTCTATATTTCTTCTCTTTTCCCTTCTTTCATGATGGATTCCATTACATTCGTTGTAATGTATTTTATTGATTAGAGTTAGCGATGGAAAGTATTTACATAAAGTAATGCGTATAGGGGTAAATGTAGATGATTTAAGTGCATGTCATTTTGCGGCGATGGAAGGTGCACATGTGCACCTACGACATGCTTTGTTATTTCTTTAGCGAGAAAAGCCCCTATTTTGGACGGGGACCTAATTTGGACAAAGACCGACTTAGACCCCCGTTGCCGGCCGTTCGAAAGTCAATCTTAGACGAAAACCTACCTTTGAAGCCATGTTAGGGCTCCCATACATTTGTGGGTTGGAAAACAAAAGTTTTAGTTTCAATGGACATGACAGTGGGTTCGACGATCACGACCCGCTGCCAAATAAATTGGCAAAATAAAGTGGGGTGGATTTAAGACACGATCACAACAACCCACTTTCCTGACGCTTCCTATCATCTTTCTCGCACAAGACACCGCCCCACATCACCGTCATCATGCATACCATTTATTGGTGTTCAGATTGGCTTTATTTAGTGGTGGAAAATCCGCGTATTACTTCATGAATGCGAGACTTAAGCGACGAGTGAGATCGTCGCGCGGTGACCCTAGTTAACCATACCCATAGCCGGGCCTACCGCATAGTTTGGCTCAACATGCATGGTCAACATATTTCTACCCACCCCTAGCTATCACATCACACATGTAACTACTCGCGCCCATAACGCAGTTCATGTGGTTTGTCGCCCATCTAGCCACGGGAAGGCCGGTACCGTTACGAGGGAGCGGGGCAAGGGTACCGGCCCGTACGCCGCCCCGGAAAAGCGGAGCATCCCGCTGACGCCTACTTCCCAACGGGAAATACCCGCACCTATTACCATCACACCCACACACACGAAGTAATACTATCGCCGTGGGGTTATTTCGACTAACTCTGACGGTGGTGGACTGCGAGTAAGGGTCCGAACCAAAGCTCCATTAATGATCAATGATCGATTAATGTTATGCGTTTTTTTGCAATTTATTAATTATCGAGCCTTACGCATGTATTCCAATTACAAAAAAGTGCACGGCTCGCGAGCCTTGTACCGAGAATATCACTTTTACATGTATTCCAATTACGGTACATTTAGCCCAAGCCGTGTTCCTTTTTCCCCGATCCGAGTACCGGGAGGCGGTGCACGGCTCGGGAAACTAGTACATTATACAGTATATCCGGTTTGTCAAGTCGCGCGGGGATCTTCCCCCTATAGCCGGGAATAATCGCTACGCCATATCCCACCACCCACAGCCCCGTCCAGCATCGCTAGCACAGTCCGCTCAGTATGCCTCGGCGGAATCGTGCCGAAGAGGGGGGCGCGCAAGCCGGAAGCTCGCACTGGACAAAGGCGGAGAAACAAGTTGCGTTGGAGGTGTCCCTCTCCGCCTCGGAGTTAAGGCCCACGAAGAAGGAGGCGCCCGATGGCAGACTGAAGGGGGTGGAGGTGCCTCTGCGAGCGTGCCGCAATTCTCTTCAAGCAGCTCGCGCTCGGCCGCTTGAAGCACCTCTTGCAAGGGGCAAGGTAACACCCGAACAAAGCGTAATGCTACGGTGCCATCCTTCGCGCTCGATGCGACTATGGGAGACGTGGCTGGACATAAGGGCGGAAGTTACGAGCGTGATCTTTGAAGTACCGCCCGCCGTACCCACTTGCTTGACTTGTCACAGCCCGACACGCGAGCTTTTGTATATGACTCTATCCC
>JAPMLY010002207.1:0-56359 GCA_026401115.1 Tetraselmis chui | reverse complement strand
AAAAACAGCGGGGGGGGGCACCTGAAATGAAAACATTCATAAAAGTTGCGATAGGCAAACAAGCAGCCTCATCATCACCCACAGCGTGTCCTCTTAAGCATGTCGCACCAGCTATTAAACAGTGAAAACTTCTGCAGTTGTCGTGTGGTTGCATGACACATTGCCAACACTGCATGAATGCGGTCGAGAAGTTCCACCGACGGTGGAGAAAATCATAGCGAAGCACCATCTGCGCATGTCGTCCAGATGTACAAACTCAAAAGCTCCTTGACAACGGGTTTAGGATTAACGCTTTGCGAGTAACTACTCACTGAACACAGGGACGTTGAGAGAGGTTCCCTGTTAGTTTGCTAAAGCATAAACACAAGTGCAACAGCTTGTTCGCAGTTTTATATGCTTATCCGCATGCATTTAATGGCTGGTTCCAGCCAGTGCTATTAATGCACGTAGACAAGCATTGGTGTATGTACACTTGGATTTTTACAGTAGGGACAGGCGAAGTGGCATCTCGTTCGAGGGTCGTGCATGAATCAACCGCCGTCCTAAAATATACACAGGTGAGCTTATCTGTGCATTCAAAAGAAAAAAATGGATAGCTGTACTCGATTTGAATACAGTCAGTGTATGGACAAATTCCAATTCGGCTCATGATGGAATTGCTAGAACCGAAGGGGAAGTTTGGCTACGCTCTCGAGCTTGGGCAAGCTATACTTTTTCTGGACAGCTTTCATCTCCGACTGGGGGGCTGCCGCTTTGCGCGCCAACTCCATGAGCTTGGCCAGACAGGGACTCAGAGCCTCCTGTGTGTACCCGGAGTGCTTCTCGCAAGCGACGGGCCACTCGCTGCTCCCCAACCCGAGCGACTTCAGCCCAAGCATGGTCGCGGCCGCCGCGGTCTCGGAATACGAGTGCTGAAGCATTTCGTAATCAACCAACGCCAGCTCGACGAGGTACGTCACCAGATAATGGATGCGGGGGTCCTCGACATCCGCCGCCTTTATGTATCTGTGCAGGAAATGGTACGAGGTCGGCAGCGACACCTTGAAGCCTAGCTTATTGATCATCTTCTTCTCCATCTCGAGTATCTGCTTCCTCGAGTAGGCCTTGTCACATATGTACACAAAGTCGCGGACCTCTGGTGCCCAGATCTCCTCGTATTTCGAGGCGAGGAACATGGCTGTCACGCCCACCAGCTGCAGCTCCTTGCGCCTTACGGGGACGGCAGCCAGGAAACGATCGATCATGTTGATAGTCAGGAAGAGCGTCTCGGGCATTAGCTTGAACTTCAGGTGAACCTCAACAAGCCAGTCCACCAGCACGGAGCGCATCCAGGGAGTGATTTCCGTTTGTTTCTTCATGTAGGCAGAGCTCGGCAGGAAGTTGGCCTCGACACGGTGAAAGTATTTGTAAATATCGACGGCATAGTCCGAAGCTGCCAGAGGGTTACGCTTGTCAACGGAGTCAATGTCCGGGAGAGAGGGGACTGAGGAGGTCGGTTGCTGTGCGGAGACGTGGCTACGAGAGATGTCTGATGCGGAACGACTGAAATGAGAGGTGGAAGTGGATGCACTGGCCCGGCGGCTTTCCACGCTCCCGTTATCACTCGTCCGGCGTTGCAGGGGTGCCAATGATCTCCCGGCGACGGGAGGTGGCGCACCCACTGGGGGCTTACTTCCCGCAAGACTGCTGCTGTAAGCTCGCATATTGCCAACCAAGTTTTTGATGTCGCCCAGCGCCCGTCGAGCAGGCCCCACAACCGCCATCCCCTGCTTCCCAGCATTCGCAACACCGTTCTCCCGCTCGGGCTGGCTGGATAACTCCATGACGGTAGTCCAACAACCGTGTTTTGCGTCCAAAAATGGGTTATGGCCTTAGCGCTGCCGACTCTGGGGAAGAAACAGACGGGGCAACGTTCAGATTGCAAAGCAGTTCGCCTTGGCTGATTTAGCAGAGGTCAACGCCGTAGACAACCCGCCCCCGAAGACATAGGTCGAGTGTGAGAATTATAGTATAAATACCGACTAGGCCGAACAATAGGGCTACGATAGATGTACAAATGGCAGTTAGGAGGGACGTCTTATGCTGGGGACGGACTCTCGGGCCGGCCGAGGCGGGAGCGGAACGGCGGCGGTGGTTTTGGAGACAGATTTAACGGCCAAGGGAAACAACTCGGACAGGACAAGAGGGGAGGCTCATAAGGGGTGAGAGAATTGGCACCTGAAGAAACCGTATTTGATGTTCTGATCCAAGCGAGCAAGTGAAGAAAGAGTGTGCTCTCGTGACAGACGACAGAGACTGGTCAGCTTGAGAGTGAATGGTTAACTGACAGGTGGAGAGCGGGTCGGCAAACTGCGTATTGCTTCTGTATTGACTCTTCGTGACGCGGCGCGTATACAGCACGCGACGTTTAGCTATTTACTGGCCAAGGTACGGGTATGTGTGAAATTGATGTCATTTCTGTACATAAGAACAGTATATTCTAATGGCCGTATTTTCTTAACCCACCGTGACACAAGCTGTCAAAATCGATGAAGAGAATTAATTACAGAGCTACAGCACTCGTGGCTCGCGGAGGGGAACTCGGTTTGCGCGGCTTGATGGCGAGGCAACGGGCGCGCAGGCAGGCAGGTACACGAGACGGGAGACAATCTCGGGAGACAGAGTAAGGAATTATAGCCATATGCGCAGTTGAACCATCATCAATCGGTTCCGGAAGGGTAGAGTGGTCGAAACACAATATTTATGGACTGTTTATTTCCACGAAGTGAGAAAGGAAATTGCCTGGCGCGAGTAAGATGAAGGCAGTGCTTTGCGAAGAAGTGAAGGCTCGATAACACCACAGAAAAGGGATATAGGGAGCGATTAACTGCTCGGATTATTCAGGATTTACATGAATGCAAATACCAAGTCGCACGCTCTCGGCCGCAGCGGTGCCAGGGCGTCGTAGAGCTGTTAGTGCAAATACAGCGGCGGAAACAAAATGAACCAGACCAGGACGGGCCACGAGCTCACCTGCCGGTGTCGCAGCTCTTCGTGTTCAATAAGTTATCAGAATCGGGAACGCAAGAGATTGCAGGTGCTTTCAGAACTGCCTATGAGGTTGTTTGGAGTCTGTGCCGGGAGGAAGTAATTCCTGTTGTGGTGCATCTGGAACGGCGCGTCGTGACTTTGTTTCTTTTGCTTCGCTGGCTCACTGCACGCTTGCTCTACCGCTACCGGTCCTGATGCAGCTGGCCGGGACGCGACGTACACTAGGCAGTATTGATAGCACAGCCGTACTGTTCTACCGTAAGTACTGTCATTTTCAGCATGTCAGGATCCGACTCCGTCGCCTCCGTAACTGCGTCACGTAACTGTGATGGGGTATGGCCTATCGATTTGTATACTGATATAAACTACTGCGTTACGCGCATCGAGAATTCCAACTTGCAACATCCGCCGACCGACGACCTCTGAGCGAGACACAGCAGCACTTGATGCCGCGGACATGCGACGAGTACAGGTACAAGTACATTTAGCCGTATCGCTAAGTACTAGTACATATCGGCAGTGTCGTATTGTAGCAATGGTCGCTATGTACAGCGCGACGATACTGATGTGCGCCGCAGCCTGATCATGAAATGCGACGGGCGGAACGCCGCACGGGCGTGGAATCAAGAAACGACGAATGACACAGGCGCTACGAGCAGGCCGTGGCCGGTACAACAGCAGAAGGCGGGCTGTACTGCCTTCCGATATGGTAGCATTTATATTTACATTACCGACCAGTACGAACATACCACTGTTTAAGCTGTGTTGGGGCTCACTTATGCCAAAGATGTGGATCATTTACAGAATTTGGATTTGGTGGCCCTTGGGCCACCCTACACGCAATGTGAGAGGGAATCGGGTGGGTGGGTTTGCGTGAGCGATAGCTCTCGCAAAAGGCAGAAGGTGGACACACAATCGCTGCTGGTGTGTTATATAGGGTGCGGACATTTTACTGTCCGTGCGCGCTTGGGCGCTTGAACCGTTAGGGAGATGTAGCGTCGGAGGTAACGCATGTAACGGAGGTAACGCCGGTTACTTCGTAATTTAGCCCTGTAATTCAAACCTCTATATTACTAATATGACCATTTAAGCTGTGTTGGGGCTCACTTATGCCATCTGTCGCCGACTGGCGTGTAACGTTGGGTGGGGGCCCGCCAGGGGTCATCCACCCAAAGAGTTGCCAAGCTCCCGGGCACGGGAGCACTGTTGGGTCGATGTAGTCGAGGACTACGTCCGACTCTCGCGCCCAACCGCCGAAGAACTTGATCTTCTGCATTGGGGTACCGATACTGTACGCAGCAGTAGCTGCACCCTTTCGGAGGGAGTGCGAAGTCCACGCGAAACCGTCCGGAGGTTGTTCGTGTACTGCACAAAGTACGCGTTGTAGCCAAGCAGTCAGGGTGTCCGCAGTCCAGTTTGTCGTAGGCTCGCGTACACTAATGGCCCATCGTCTGTCCGGTAACTTCCCGGCGGAGAACCTGGTACGGGCAGCGTCGAAGTACTGTAGTAGTTCCGCTATGTCCGGGTGAGCCGAGGCCGGTAGTTCACAGAGGAGTTTTCGCTCCGTGGAAGTACCCCGTTGACCTTTTCTCGTTCCGTGGTATAGGAGGATTCCGCCGGTCGGAGTACACAACAGGTCTCCAGACCGGCACTCAACTCCCGCTCCACCTCGACAAAAAAATGTGGCCAGGAGCACCGTCGCTAGACACGCTCGGAACAGCAGAATGAGTTCTGCTTGAGTCTGAGTCCACGTGTCTGTCAGCTGTGTGCGGAGGTCCTTGGCCAGGCGTAGCGATGAGACAAGAATCCGGGCTGGGAGGTACAGGCGTGTGCGGCTGGGCTGGAGGGAAACTTGGGACGCTGCGAGACCCCGCCGGACCTTGGCGACCAAATCGCCTTGTGCGACTGGTTCTGCGCCGTGGTCTTTGAAAAACCCGTTTACGGCTGAAAGGTAAGGCTGTAGACTAGTAGCCTTAATGGTGCCACGTTCTCCGATCCATGCAATGTAGCGGGCCATGGTAGCAGTTGTTGCTGCCAGCGGCGGTAGGCCTTGCTCCTCGCAGAACTGGAAGTAAGGCTTGATTGCGCTGTTGTACGTGTCGGACGTGCTTTTCGCCCAAGCGGCGGTCAGCAAGTCGAGCGTTTTTGCTCCAAGGCTGTCAGTGCCCAGTAGACGTTGCATGTAGGGGCGCATCGAGGCGGCCCATGGGTTGTTGCAGCCTGCCACCTCCACCTTGTAGCGGACCTTTGCTGGTCTGGTGGGGTAGGCTTGGACGGCTGGCCTGATGTGCCGTGTGTTGAACAGGGTCAGGGTAGCACTGACAGCGCCCCGGCGGAGGTACAACCAGGCCGGGAGGGAATCCGGAATACAGTGACGGGCCAATGAGGCTTGCCTACTGTACCGCGTCCGTGCCGCCGCCCGGGACGGAACAAGTGAGGTCGGGCCGGAAGGACCGTCTCGTGGCACGCCAATTCGGTAAGGGCCTGATGCCACGCTTTCCCTTGCCACCGGGGGGCGACCACCGTGGCTGCTGCGCCGCTCTGCTGTAGTTTCTGGGCGAGGTCGGGTAGCAGGGGCCATGGCGGGTTGCACCAGTTGTTTTCTGCTTGCCAATTCGCATCGGCGAGGTGAAGGGCGTCCACGGCTTCGCACGATGGGTCTAGCCAGTTCGCGTTGTAGCGGGGCAGTAGCGTGTTGAGAGCCGACGCAAACCGGTCGATTGTGTGCGGGCCGAAGTGTGTGTCCATTTCGTGGAACACAGCGGGGTCGAGTTGCCAGTCGTCGCTGTCGAGGTGTCGGCTGAGCTTGTCGGCCCACGTGTTTGCCGCAGAACGGATGTATCTGGGCCTGATGTGGATGTTGTTGGTGTCCAACAGGTACCATAAACGGCGTAATTCGTTCATCATCTCCGGGGAGCGGGACGTCAGGCCGGTCAGGACGTGGCAGACCGCCTGGTTGTCTTCGTGGAGGAGGACGTTGCGGCCAGCCAGGTGTGGCAAGAAGCTGAGGACGGCCAGACGGACGGCCTTCAGTTCTTTCCAGGTAATGTGCTGTTGTTCGTCCTGTATTCCCCAGAAGCCGCGGGCTTCGAGTCTGCCGTTCAGGACTGCCCCCCATCCATACCCCGAACTGTCGCAGTGGATGTAGGCTGACTCGACCGGGCGGTGTATGTTCTTGCCGTTGGCGTGGCTGGGTACTTGTGTCCACCACTGTAGATCTCGACTGAGCTGCGGAGAGAGGCGGACGCGGCCTCCCCACTTGTCGCCTAGTACGGAGTGCAGTTCGCGGAGGAAGAATCTTGCCGCTGGAATTGCCAGAAAAAGGTACTGCGCCTGACCCGCGAATGACTGTAGTTCCTTGACAGGGAGCCATCTGCAGTTTCGGGTTGCACGTTGCAGTAGGTGACGAGCTTGTCTTGCGAGCTTCTGTAGCTTTTCCACCGGGGCGAAGAAGTAACCTGAAGCTGTGTCGATGTCGATGCCCAGGTGGTGGCCGTATTGCGTCGGCTCCCAAAAACCCTTGGAGGGGTGGCGGAGAAGGCCGAGATTTGTGAGGAGGCGGTCGACGCGCTGCCTGAGCGAGAGAGCGAGAGCACGAGTGGCGGCGAAGAGGAGAAAGTCGTCCACATAAGGTAAGATTTTGGCTCCGCGCCACCGCGTGTGTCGGAGGAAGCGCTTGCTTGGTCTGTCGCTGTCGGGTTGTGTAGGCTTCCCGTGCTGTGTTGTAAACCCACCGGGGTCTGGTTGACGGAGGTGTCGTACGAATGTGTCCGTGAAAGCGCAGAAGTGGTAAGGGCTGAGCGACCAGCCCATCGGGAGTCCAGCTAGTCGGTACAGCTGGCCGCGAACGTTTACGGTTAGATAGTCGCGTTGCTTTGGCACGATGCCCAGCGCGTAGAACCCGTCTTTTAGGTCGAACGAGAACATGTAGTCGCCCTTTCGAGTCAGATGACGAACGCCTAGCAAAGACTCCATCCGTAGTCGCTTTCTGACGCAGAAGCTGTTCAGGTGTCGTAGGTCGACGATAAAACGCCACTGATTGTTGCCGGGCTTGGCGACTAAGAAGAGTCTTGACACGTACTTGCTGCAGGTGGTGCGTTCCCAGGCTCCCGTCTCCACGAAGCGCGCGAGCTCGGCCTCGACAAATGTGAGCTGCTCGGGGGTAGCGTCCAGCAATGAGGTGCCTTGGTTGAACGGGGGTGGGGGTCGGTTGTTTAGGAAGGGAATAGTAACGCCCTCCCGGATCCACCGTAAGACTTGTCCGCTCGCGCCGATATCTTTCCAAGCTTGCCAGTTTCGCCGCACGCGATGACGCATGTAGTTTGAATCTGGGTTGCAGGAATCGGCGCGGCGGGTCACCCCGTCATTCGTCCTTGTCGGCCTCGGTCTTCTTGTGTGCCTTGTCGGTAGGGGGGAGGGGGCGGCCGCTCGTGCGGTCCTTTGGCTTGGTCTTGGTTTTGTCCGGCTTGTCCGGCTTATCGTTCGGCCTGTCCGGTTTGTATGGTCTAGGCTTGTCGGCCTTGAACTGGGCAGCTGCTTGCGCTTTTGCAGCTGCTGTGATGCTGACTTCGAGTCGTTTGTCCTCCAGGGCTGCCAGGAGTCCGTCGACGACGTTGCCTCCACGGTCGGAGGCGACAGTCTCGAAGCACCGTGAGTAGACGAGACGCTCCGCGACGCGTTCTTCTCCGTTGAGAATCTTCTTGGCCTTGAAGCGTCTGATGTAGGTGAGTCGCGCTTCCCCCGCTGAGGCCACTGCTTGATTAGTACGTAGCGCTGCGTCGACGAGGGAGTAGGCGTAGGTTGTTTCGTCGGGGGTAGAGGTGACCGAGCGAAGCGTTTCCATAGCAGTTTCGAGTGCCGCGTTAACGGCGGCCGTAAACACACCATAGCAGAGCAGGTGTCGATACTCGTCGCGGGAAGAAATTCTCGCGTTGTCCGTAAAAAAATTGTCGGCCTCGTCGTGTCGAGGGTTCCACAGGCACGGGGCTGTTGTGCCCGATGGGGGTAGGCAGTCCGCGAACGTACGGGACGCGAATTCTGACCACTCTCTAGGGTCGATGTACTCTAGAGGGGTGGTTTTACTGTCAGCTGGTAGAGCGTCGAGCTCAAGTCGTCCACCCGCAGCGCTGTCGGAGTCGGCTGTGGGGATGGCTGAAGTAGTTGGTTTTGTTGACGCGGTTGCGACGGAGAGAGTTGCGACCTGGGCTGCTAACTGCTGCACAATCTGTGTTAGCAATTGCAGCTGGTCTGGCTGCTGTTCCGGCGCGTCACCGGGCGCAACGTAGAGGTCAGTAGGCAATACCAGGCGGTCTGCCATTTGGACTGACGGAGTGTGTTTTCGTGCGTCGTGCAGGAGACTCAGTGATCAACACCTTGCGTGGCTAGCAAGAGCCACGATGCCGTTTGCGTGAGCGATAGCTCTCGCAAAAGGCAGAAGGTGGACACACAATCGCTGCTGGTGTGTTATATAGGGTGCGGACATTTTACTGTCCGTGCGCGCTTGGGCGCTTGAACCGTTAGGGAGATGTGGCGGTTAGCCTCTGAAAGCTAAACGCTAGCACAAATCTGTTCTAGTCTGTCTAGTTCTGTTGTTGAAAGATTGCAAAATGATGTTGTCGAGAGGCAATTGTTGAAAGATGTCTCACTGCTGTACTTAGGCAGTAGATGTTGTAAGTGAAGAAAGGAATTGTTAAAAGGTTCTGTCACCTCCCTCTACTGCACTGGGCTTAAATAGGTTTTAGCCCAGACTAGTTACGCTTGCAAGCTTCGCTTACGTGTCAGGCGTTGGTGCTGCTCAACCGTCGTCATCTGTCCTCGAGACACGGCCTGCCTAGCATTGGGTCTCACGACGCGGCTCCTTCTGCATTGGAGAGTTCGTTCTGGCGCGTCATCTGGCTGGTTAGATTAATTATGCATATCTGTACGTACCGGGAGGTACTGGTCGTACTGTAGCATCAGCACCATTACAATATTGCAGTAGCGACGTACCCACGAGTATACGTCCGTCCTGTGGAAAAGCACGAATTGGTATCCGTAACGAGTACATGTACAATGTCCTGCAATGTATTGTTGCAGGACTGTACTCGTCACACTCGTACCCTCCCCCTCTTGACAGATCAATGAGGCCGCCGCGAGGCAGACCTCCGTGGTTCTTGGCTCCTTTACTGAAGCAATTACTGGGACTCAGGAATGCGCGCTGGGTGAGCGTGCATGAAGTCAATGTACGCCTGAGTCTTGGCGAACTTGCGCCATTGGGGCGTCTCCAAGAATTCTTGTAACGCAATTGTTCGATGCACCTCGTTCAAACGGTGCCAGACAAGTGGAATGTCGTCATCACTGAAGTGTGTCATGAAGAGCAAATATTTGCCTCGTCGCCCAGGTAGCGCTACTTGATGCACACAGCAGAAATGTGTGAGACGTCAAATTCCTCATCGTCTCCTTCAGGTACAGTCACAGGAACAGCTGGTCGTAGTGGAGCGGTAGAGCAGGGTCGTAAGTTATTAACGTGGAACACAGGGTGTAAGCGTACTGTCGCTGGTAGTTTCAATCTGTAACTGTGTTTTCCAATCTGCTCCTCCACAGAAAAAGGGCCGAGCTGTCTGTCTCTGAGTTTCCTGTTCGGTTGTCCTCGCAGAAAAAGATTTGCTGTGACGACTGACACCTTGTCTCCCTTAGCGAAGTGTGGCGCTGTAGACGGTTCTGTGCGCGCCTGCATCTCGTCCTTATGTAGTTGTAACACAGAGCGTACTAGGGTGTGTACTTCCTGTAACAATCTTAACCGTTATGTTGCGTCTTGCGAAATTGGAATTGATGGTCGCATGCTGAAGAGTAGGTCAGGAGGCTCCTCAGGAGAAAAACCAAAGTTAGCCTCAAACGGTGTGTGCTCAATTCCGAGTGTACGCGAAGCGTTGTACGCAAACTCCACTTGCGGTAAAAGTGTCGTCCAATCAGAGCCATCATAGCAACAGAAGCAACGAAGAAGCTGCTGAAACGTGCTGTTCACGCGCTCTGTCATTCCATCTGTTTCTGGGTGTCGGCTGGTAGACATGTTCAGTCGCGTTCCAAGGCGTCTCCATAGTGTCTGCCAGAAAGCGCTGACAAATTTTGGGTCGCGGTCGCTGATCAGCACACGGGGTAGTCCATGAAAGCGGTAGACTCCCTGTAAAAACAAAGTGGCAGTTTCTTCGGCAGTAATCGACTATGTGCATGGCAGAAAATGGACCATTCGAGTTAGATGGTCTACTACAATCAGCACACTGTTAAAGCCGTTGCTCTCAGGCAAGTGTGTCAAGTAGTCAAGACCAACTGTGTGCCACGGTCTGGGTGGAACAGGCAATGGGTAAAGAGTCGCAGCCATTTGCGGTCGAATCTTCGCTCGTCGGCACACGACGCAGCGTTCACAAAAATCTTTCACATCTTGGCGGATTCGTTTCCACCAGAATCTGTCGAGTGCTTTAGCAAGAGTGCTAGCAACTCCTCTGTGACCAGCTGACGAACTTTCGTGCAGCTCTGTGATCAATCTCAGTCGGAGCTCAGAGTTCTGTGGAATACAGAGGCGATTGAGACGCCAAAAGTACCCGTCTCTGGCTTCTATCCGGCTGTCTCTTGTCCACTCACCATCGTCCCCATAAAACGAATCTCGTGAGAACCCCTCGCGAACGAGATCAGCGAACTCAGGGCTCAGCTGCAACGCTTCAACAGTCAATGAATTTAACTGTGCGTCTTCAAACAACAGCTGGGACTTCCGTCGTAATTCTCGATCTGACGGAACCTCGCCATCCCAAAATAAGGGTACTGTGGCCTGAGGTACGAAGTCTGGACGCCGGCTTGACGGGTCGGCTTCGTTCAGAGCTCCCTTGCGATATGCAAGTGTCATCGAGCCCACAAACGGTTGCAAATCCCGCAGGTATCTTGCTTGCCGCTTGTTCAGCCTGTTGTTCGGTTGCCTGAGCAGATGCCGCAGTGTGTCGTGGTCTGTTACGACAAGGAACTTAGAACAGCCTTCAAGATAGCACCTCCAATGCTTGACAGCTTCGCATACGGCCAAAGCTTCTAAGTCGCACGCAGAGTAAGTGTTACCACGCTCAGCTGGATTCAGCTTACGCGCCCAGTAAGAGACTGGTTGAAGACCGCCTCCTTGGTCTTGCAACAGGACTGCTGCAATCCCCACTGTTGAAGCATCTGTAGCCACGGTGAACGTCGCGTCCGAGCTGACCTCCGGAAGGATCAGGCATGGCGCGGAAATGAGCCGTAACTTGAGAGTTTCGAAGGCTTCCAAACAGGCAGGCGTCAGCGTAACCTTCTGTGGCTGGGACTTCCGCAGTAAGTCCGTCAATGGAGCCGTAAGGTCGCTAAAATGGTGTATAAATCTCGCATAGAAGTTGCAGAACTGTACGAAACTGCGAACCTCCTTCTGCGTCTTGGGCACTGGCCAGTCTGCAACGGCCTCGACTTTCTTTGTGGAAACCGAAATTTTACCGGCTGACACAGTGTAGCCCAGATACTCCATTTCTTGCAATCCGAAGAAGCATTTCTTAAGGCGTAATTTCAGCCCTTCCTCCTTGAATCGTTGTAGCACTAGACGTAGGTGTTCCAGGTGCTCCTCCAGAGTTCGACTGTAGATAGAGACGTCATCCAGGTAGACTGTCACGAACTTATGTAAAAAGTCGCGAAGAATGTCGTTCATCATCCTCTGAAATGTAGCTTGTGCATTGCACAGCCCAAACGGCATGGCGACCCATTCCATCAAGCCATCAGGGGTCTGAAAAGCCGTCTTGTGAACGTCCTGATCACGCACTCGAACTTGCCAGAATCCAGAAGCGAGGTCGAGGTGTGTGTAAAAATTCGCGCCCTTAAGTTCGTCTAGAGTGTCGTCCACACGCGGTAGCGGGTAAGCATCTTTACGCGTAACCTCGTTAAGACCGCGGTAGTCAATGCACAGACGTAGCGAGCCATAAGCTTTTCGCACAAAAAGAATTGGCGAGCCGAACTCACTGTAGCTGGGGCGTATCAAACCAGCCTCCACTGCGTCTTTAAGCTGTCGATTAAGCTCAGCGCGTTCTGCAGGTGACAATCTGTTCAGACGTTGACGTCGCATTGGGCCAGTTGTGTCAATGGGGTGATCCCACTGTCGGCTTACTGGCGGAGAGTCGACATGTTGCAGTAACTCCGGGAAGTCTTCAAAAAGTAACGACCGGAAGTTGTCACGTTGTTCTGCTGTTAGTTCCTCTCCAGTGTGAAAGTCTGTTGATTGTTCGGCAGCTGACGTAAGTTCAATGACGTAAAAATCAGCATGACGTCCTCTGCTGCGGCGCGTCTTGCGCATAAGCTTCTGAACTTTCGTAGACGACAGGAGTAGACACTCAGGGCGTCGTTCCTCAAGTGTAGTCTCCACTGCTGTGCCGTCCATTAGTGTAAAAATTCTGGTTGTACCAAATTGTAAAGAGGCATGTTCGTCATCAAGCCATGGTAAACCCATGATTAAATCAGCTGTACGTAAATCACGTAAGACGTAGAAAGTCCGTTGAAACTCGTGTCGAGCCAGCTCAAAAGTGACGTCGCAGACTGTCGTAGAAGTCACTCGTTGTCCATTAGCGAGTCGAACTGGGGTCTTACTTGCAGATTTCCGAGTCTGTAAAGCAAAGCGTCGTACAAAGTCCTCTGACACAAAATCAAGTGTCGCAGCGCAGTCCACTAATCCAGAAATTTGGTGTCCGCCATCAGGAGTTTCCACAGTCAGCTCAGTACGAATTAACGGGCGAGCTTCCGTGAGGTCAGTCAGTAGTGCTGTAGCTGGCGAGGAAAATTGTTGCAGCGTAGCGATGGACTGTTCCGAGTCGTCTGCTTGTACAGGTACCGAGTCGGGTTGATCAGGTGCTGTAGGTTCTGGTGAGTCGTTAAACGCACAATCTGCGTCGACTAACCACAGCTGTACATGCCAAGGGGCTGGAGCAACCACCTCCTGTTGAGCTGGGTTTTCCAGTGACTGACGTGTAAAAAGCTGTGTCCTTGCTGGGAATTCTTGATAGAATTTCCAGTGCTTAGTCACCTGAGTAAATTTCGCCCACTTCGGTAGTACAAATACAGCCATCATAGATGTCGGAGATGTTCGACGGCAATCCTCAAAATGCTGCGCAATCTGCTCAGCTAACTCCCAGGGTGGATTGATGAACACCCGTTCTCCTGTTAAATCTCTGTCTAGAATCGAGTCACTCGGCGAACAGTGAGGTAAGTCACCATGCGAGTTAAGACCTTCATCATCAGCACATCCCTCCAACGTGAAGTTGAATCGTGCATGCAGAGGGTTAAAGACTGAGTCAACCAGTTTCCAATCAACTGAACGTCTGGTTACAGGTTTACGACTCTGTCTTTGCTTAATCTGACGACGACGACCTGCTATTTGCGTTACAGGTGTCGCAACTGTAGTCGATGGAGATGTCGAAGGTGTGTCGACGACCACTGTCGCTAACAGTGTCTCAGAATGAACAGTAGATGTAGCCGGCTGCTCCAGTTCATTTGTAGAACAGCCTTGCCACCATCATTGCTTCTTAGGTTGCATCGATGCCTTGCCTTTGAACTCCGGGCATTGGAACAAACGGTGTCCCTTCTTGTGGCACTTGAAGCAGAAATTTGAAATTTGAAATTAAACACTCCAATACCAGTATAAACCGGCTGGAGTCTCTGGCCCCCCCCTTTTGCTATGCTCAACTTTGTTGGACTTCTAAGCGTGAGGTAGACCGTGAACCACTAATCCCAACCTCTCCAATGGCAGTAACGATACCGTATAAAACATACCCGTATCCAGGTATTTATTATTTTCTGATCTATACGTATTTTTTTTTGGATACAGTATGAAATAAAAGATGTCGCTAGTCTCCACGATACGCGGCCTGCTCCAGCCGCTGCGGGGTCGGTGATCAGCAAAGCTGCTCAGCTTGAGCTGGTCGAGGCGAACCTGCCTGACCTCGGCTCCTGTGCGACTCCGGTCGTGCCGGAGCTTGGGGGGAAAGGCAGGTGAAAAACCCCCCTCGCATAGGTCGTCGTCGGTCCCGCCCCGATCCGTGCTCCACCCCGCCCGAGGTATTAGCCGCTCCTCTCGACGCAGCTCGCCACCTAGCCGAGTCTTCTCTCCTCCTTCGGGGGCTGAAAAGAAAAAAGAACTAGGCTGCAGACGGTGTCCGGCTGGCTCTCCTGCCTCCGAGCAAGATTTTCTCCTGTCCCCTATCCTTTTCCCGTCTGTTTCCAACACCTATCTGATCGCGCTGTGGCCGTCCGTGCCCTCCCCCGGTGGTTTACGTTGTTAGGGGGCCGCCTTTACGAGCGGTGTGCCGTTACGATAACCCTAGGCACACTGCCTGAGGCAGCCTGTCGATAACCGGGTACCGACTAGGGAAGAGGTTGGAAGAACACAGGGATCGAGTCGCCGGTCCTCAAAAGATGGTGGGTACGGGAATTTTTTCCAAAAACCCCCCGTACCGGGCTTTTCCGGCGGCGGGCGATCCTAGGGACCGCCGCCGCCAGACGGTGTCGCTCCTCCGGCTGCGACCATCCTCCGTCCTGCGCAACAACAGGCCTCGCCCCCAGGGAAGACCTAATGCTATCGCAGGGCTGGCGGCTGCTAGCGAGCGCCGTCCCTAGCGCTGCTTCCCAGCTGTCCGCCGCCAGCTCCAACACCCTCGTCCCTCCGCTGATCCGCCCGTACCCCTCTTCGCCAAAAAATATTTCGCAAACGCCGCCCCCGCCCCATCGTCGGGAGAGTATCTGCGAGTATTTAGTCGCGGAAAAGACATATCGGACTGGCCGAGCGGGAGATCCCTGTGCCGGAGTACGGATATTATGTTTTTCCAAAACCCTCCGTACAGGGCTTCCCGACAGCTGCTGATCCCGCGGATCGCAGCTGTCGGTACCTCGTTCAGCCCCCTACCGTGCCAGGCCCGGCACGGCTATGGGGTTACCAGCGCCCACCGCGTGGAGGTAGAGGTAGGTGCCGACGGGCCTGCGAGCGCACCCCCCTCCGGGGCCGCCGCCGCTGCGCCGCCGGCGGGCGCCTGAAGCAGAGTCCTTCGTCCATGTGTCGCTTGCGCTCCTCAGTTGTCATTGCATTTGCGAGTGAATTAAAATCTTCGCGACCATATGTCTGACCGCGTCCACCATTGTTACCACCTCCACGTCCACGTCCGCGGCCACGTCCACGGCCACCTTTGTTACGTTTCCAGACGTTAGAGGCTTCCTCGAGAGGGTCCTCAAAGTTGCGCTTGCGTGTAGGCTGGGCAGATGGTCCAGCAGCAGACCTCGCATTGCCTAGTTCCGGTGAGTCTGTCACGATGTTATTCAAAAAGTTTTGCAGCTCCACTAGCGTAGTCTGGTATCCTTGCTGAGCTCGGTGTGACTTAGCCAGTCTCTTGAGCGCATCATTCGCTAGGCCATTAATGAAGCGTACACACTGTACCTCAGCTGTCAGGTCTTGACGAGATCGACGTAAGTAGTCGTTGTACTGTTTAGTGAAAACCGCGTAACTCATCGTGTTGCTCTGCGTAAAGCTTAGCAAAGCGTTAATTGCGTCGTCTTGAATGTTCGGAAGAAACGTCGACTTGCGTAACTCCATAACAAGCTCGTTGTACGTAGATGGAATTGGAGGCTGATTTTTCCGGTTCAACCACCACCCACCTAGGTGTCCAGAAAACTGTGAAGTAACCCAGAACACTGC
Source organism: Tetraselmis chui (assembly GCA_026401115.1). NCBI lineage: Eukaryota > Viridiplantae > Chlorophyta > Chlorodendrophyceae > Chlorodendrales > Chlorodendraceae > Tetraselmis > Tetraselmis chui. The sequence continues at coordinate 40,623 of JAPMLY010002207.1, read as the reverse complement.
ATCGTACGAGTCAGCCGCAATTCCAAGCATTATAAAACGCTGAGGCTGTGCTTCGAGCCAATCCTCCAGTATATGTGGTATCCGACCATCCTGGTACGGTGATGTAATAGCAGCCTTACGCTGAGTCTCCGTGAGGGTCAAAGTTAGTCCAACCAAGTTGTGAGTAGGCATCGGCATTCCCACTCGTAAATCTGTAGGTCCTTCTCCAGTCAGTCGGTTGATGTGTCCACGAATCAGCAGCCAGACAGAACCAGAGTCGACCGTCGTAAACCGGGTGTACATGTGGAACTGTCTCGGGATAGACGTGTCGTCTTGCATGACTGGAACATGTTGTGTGATTGCTCGATAAAAAGATTCCCACTGAGCCACGTAACCAAAGTGAAGTAATTCACTCTTGTGCTTCTTAGCACGAAGTAACCCTGTCTGTGCGGGCGTAAGTGTCAGACCGTCAATGTTGATGGATTCCGGTACAACGTAAGTATCATCCGGATTAACTGTCGACTGTGCCAAAACAGCCTGCTCGACCTGAGCAGGTGTACGTAAGTTGTTCGTAGCAAACAGGACAGGAATAGAAGCCGAGTACACGTAGACAAGCTGTCGTCCTTGAGGTAGTGTAACATTAACAGGTTCACCACTCAACAGCGTCAAATCATCCGGTGTCAAAACAAGACCGGTCTCCTCATGTAACTCGCGAATAGCAGCGTCGACAGGCTCTTCGTTAGGTAAGACAGAGCCAGCTGGGAACCAAGTTTTACCAGAACGAGGCTCACGCTGAAACACCAACTTCAAGTCCGACGATTTAGTTCCTCCAACGTGAAGTACTAAAACCACGTAATGTCCTGCTCCGAGAGAAGCCATCTCAACTCAATCAAACAACGTCGAGCAGATCAACGAGCAACGAAAGCGTGCGTCGACCAAAGAGCTCCGAAACCAGTGTGGTGGTTAGCCTCTGAAAGCTAAACGCTAGCACAAATCTGTTCTAGTCTGTCTAGTTCTGTTGTTGAAAGATTGCAAAATGATGTTGTCGAGAGGCAATTGTTGAAAGATGTCTCACTGCTGTACTTAGGCAGTAGATGTTGTAAGTGAAGAAAGGAATTGTTAAAAGGTTCTGTCACCTCCCTCTACTGCACTGGGCTTAAATAGGTTTTAGCCCAGACTAGTTACGCCTGCAAGCTTCGCTTACGTGTCAGGCGTTGGTGCTGCTCAACCGTCGTCATCTGTCCTCGAGACACGGCCTGCCTAGCATTGGGTCTCACGACGCGGCTCCTTCTGCATTGGAGAGTTCGTTCTGGCGCGTCATCTGGCTGGTTAGATTAATTATGCATATCTGTACGTACCGGGAGGTACTGATCGTACTGTAGCATCAGCACCATTACAATATTGCAGTAGCGACGTACCCACGAGTATACGTCCGTCCTGTGGAAAAGCACGAATTGGTATCCTTAACGAGTACCTGTACAATGTCCTGCAATGTACTGTTGCAGGACTGTACTCGTCACAGAGATGTAGCGTCGGAGGTAACGCATGTAACGGAGGTAACGCCGGTTACTTCGTAATTTAGCCCTGTAATTCAAACCTCTATATTACTAATATGACCAATAATCCTGAGCACTAATATAATCTCAGCAGAATTTTCATATTAATCCTCGTGGATAGTATTGAATATCAATTATTTCACATGAGTCCAGGTTCAAGGTGCCATCCGATTGCTCTACGATGGCAGCCCACCGGGTGCTTGGCTTGACTGCGGAGCGCGCCACTCATGTTCGAAAGTGCCCTCGGGGCAATGAGGCTACTTCAGAGTCTCGTGGGTATAGATCTTCGTCGACGGTATCGGGCATCTCTTTGTCGGGTGAGCGCTCAACAATTGCTATGCTCATGGACCATATCCCCCGGTGCCCGTGCTCTTGGTATATCATTCAACTCCATGACCGTAATGTCCACGTGCTTGACAAGCTCATGCTTGAAGCGGGGGCTACTAAGGGCCGGGACTTGCGGTTGGAGGTCCGCCGTATTCGGTCGGGAGCTTCTCGAGATCGCCATGGGGATGTTCTTCATGGCTCCGCACCGTCATCTTGTTGTTGATGTGACGGTTACAAGTACTCGCGCGAACACCAATGTTCCCCGTATAGGTACTCGTCTCCCTCTCCCTGGCAGCCTTGCATTGAGAGCTCAGCATGGCAAACTTGATGCGGACCTCCGCACTTCTGCTTTCCTTGGCACGCCTTCGGTTTTGTCGATCCATGACTACTATCCCTTAGCCATGGAGGATGGGGGCCGGTTGTCGCCGATGGCGGCTGAGTTGGTTGATCGCATGGCTATTATTTTGGTGGTTGTTCGTCGCTTCCATGGCATGGGTGCTGCTGACTCTCACTCCTTGCGCTCTGACAATTATTTCCGTATGCAATATTTCGTTCGTCGAACAAATTTTATTCCTTTTCGGCGTTTTGGGGGGATGTGCGACGTGAATTCATGCAAAGTCTTTTTGCTTCTCTTCATGGCACTCTGTCTTCCTATCTCCGCGACGCTTTTCAGGAGGGCTGTGCTGACGCTGTGGCATGCCTTCATGTTCCTCGGGCTTAGGTTTTTTCCTCTTTTCTTCTTTTTGCTTGGTGGCCTCCACTGCTTTTTCTTGTAAGAAATTATGAAATATCAACTATTTACTAGTATCTAGCATATCATCTTCACAGGTAGTGGCAAAGTTCACCTGACTTTGTGGGATCGCAGCCACAAAATCTGTTTGTTAAAAACGTATTTAAGCGTTCTTGTCGTATTGATATTGTAGCGATTTAAATTACATTGGGGGCGAGAATAGTCGGGCGTTACCAAAACGTTACAAATCGTACATATGAATATTTTTGCAAGAAAAGGCAGTGGAACCCACCAAGCAAGAAGGAGCGAGGGAAAAACCCCATACGCCTAAGCCCTAGGAACATGAAAGCATGCCACAAAATCAGCACTTTCCTCATGAAAAGCGTCGCGAAGACAAGAACCAGAAGTACCATGAAGAGCAACAAAAAGACGTAGCATGTATTCTCGCCGCACATCCCCCCAAAACCGTCGAATAGGAACACAAGCTGATCGACGAAAGAAATGTTGCATGCGGACATAACTGTCAAAACGCAATGAACGAAAGTCTGCGGCACCCATGCCAGGAAAGCGACGAGTTGCCACCAAAATCACAAGGCGATCAACCAACTCATCCGCCATAGGCGCCAACCGGCCCCCATCCTCAAGAGTGAAGGGGTAGTGATCATGGACCGACTGAACCGACGGTGTGCCTATAAGGCTAAGGATCAGCCATCTATACATCGTCGATAGTATCATCATCACACGCTAATGGTGCCATTGATGTGATGGTTTACGACATCGACATTGACACGATGGCAGTAGTACAAGAGTCAACGCCATCAATCATCAAAACATATCGAAAATATTGATTATCAAAGCCCGATGTATCGATATATCGTCCCAAATATCGATACATCAGCGATAAGATAGGCTTAAATTGCTATCGATATCAACATTCCATCATCAACATCGATAATCCAGGATGTCAATACTATCAACATCGACGTTTTCAGGTATCATTACCATCAACATCGACAAAATTCACTTGATCCCTAGCCTTACGTGCCAAGCAAAGCGGAGTTGTGGAGGTCCGCATCGCGTTTTCGTTGCTGAGGCGACCATGGCAACCCCGACAAACTTAACTCGGGGCTAGACAAGAATCTCAAGGAAAAGGAGCAAAATGACAAGGACAAGCGCGAGAAGCGAGAGAAGGACAAGGCACGCCATGATAAGAAGCCCGAGCCGGAGGTAGAGGGCTGATTTTCATGCATATCGCCCGTGACACTAATATCTTCTTCTTCCGGCATTTATGAGTAGTTCGAAGTAGGTCCGGAGAAGTGGTGGACATTTCAATCTCGGCATCTTGGCCGGAGATGGTTGAACATGACGTGTTATTTTTTCAAACCCTTGCCCGCAACGCACCAAGCCAAGCGAGCGCCCCAATTCATATGCACGGATAGCCCTCGACCCAAACTACACTCTCCTTTGGTTAAAGGCGCATTCGCGTTAAATCACCGACAGAAGGTATAGTATATATGTCGATATCCCTTAGTGGGTCTGATAATGGACACATATGTACGTTGGACTCCGGGGGAGTCTTGGCCCTCCACCTATAGGTGGACGCACGTGTTCGCATTGTGCGTGGAATTTATATGCACAATATGTTCCTATCGGGTACAGACTTTTGGGGCGGTACTTGGATTAGGCGTACAACTCCGTTCCGGGAGGCGTGGGTTCTAACCCCCCCTCATGCCACTTCCGTGTATGCACGGTTTAACATGTTATGGGCCCTCCGCGTTTACTGCGGGGTTACTAGGGCTACCGGCCGGAGTTCATGGGATGTTGCCCATTAAGGGGGAGTGTTGATATCCCTTAGTGGGTCTGATAATGGACACATCTGTACGCGGGACTCCGGGGAGTCTTGGCCCTCCACCTATAGGTGGACGCACGTGTTTGCATGGTACGTGGAATTCATATGCACAATATATTCCTATCGGGTACCGACTTTTGGGGCGGTACTTGAACAAGGCGTACATCTCCGTTCCGGGAGGCATGGGTTCTTACCCCCCCCCCCCCCCCCCTTCATGCCACTTCCGTGTATGCACGGTTTAACAATCTAGGTACTACGGCCGTCGACAATCTATCGACAAGGCACATAGTCGCCGCAGCTGCCAAGCGCAAGGCAAGACAGAGCGAAAATATTGTGAATAACGTGCATATAGCACTGAAAGCGCATGTTGGTGGTATTTCACACCTTAACCACGTCGATTATGCAAGGTGTAGTACCAAATTACGCAAATTAGGGTAAAGGCGCCCGCAAATCACATTCCGGCATGTTATCCTTTATAATTAAAGCACCGCAGCCTCTATCACACACAACCTCTATCACATATTGTACTAAAGCAGACAACAAAACTTAGTTTATAAGTGGATTAGCCTTTGTCCTAGCTCTATTGGCATATCTCGTTTGCCACTCACGTAATATTCTCATTTGTGTTAGACATGGGTTTCTCTTGGTTGTGCACGTGCCTCTCCCAATCGTTTTACAACGCTGAAAACCGCCTTCCTTGGCGAGGCTCTTCGACAAACTAATCAAGTATATCACACACATGCTTCATTGAAAGGTTACATGGAACATGGAGGGTCTTATATCTACCGTTTGTGCGGTAATTAGTGGAGGTTTGCAGTTACATACCGTTGCCCTTAATAACCGTTAGTAGTGTGAACCGTATTGAATGCGTCCTTGAAAGATCATGGTTAACGCACCCTATCTCATTAGCCATTGTGAAATATCTGCCGTTATGAAGGAATAACTCCGGCATGCACTGCTCCCCCTCCCCCCCCCCCCCCCCCCCCCCTACTTCTCACCCACGCATCGGCAATAGTAATGCATCGTGCGTGGAAAAAACTAAGATCTCATTAGATAAAATATTTCACCTTTACATTTATTGTCACGCAAGGAGTCCTTGCACTCTGCCATCCCTATTCTTTATTCATGCAATATTGCTCAACATATCACATGCACACGTGTTAAGCATATACTCTAAAGTATTCGGGAGGGAAGGTAGCGAGCTTAAATGCGGTTGACACACGATGGTGCCGCACCTCGTTGACGTTAAACATGCGCTCATCCAAGTAGTTCGTGGGCAATATAGTAAGACAATATGTGAAAATAAGGCAAGTCTAACGATAGATCGAGTCCTCAGGGCTCCACCTTCGATGGGTCGATGTGCATACTTACTATGGCTGCACTTGATATTGGTTTCTGGCTGCTAGGCTCCACTAGTCGAATATTACGGTGTGCCGACACCGCTGTCATCGGGCGCAACACCCCCGCCATCAGCGTCCACGCCGTCCGAAAGACGACCTTCACCGACCGTAGCTATGTTCCTACGGCCCGCATCAACGAAAATAAAGGTTAAGCGTGTGGTTAGAGCGCTTTGTTTGCCTATACCTGCCGGGTCTGTCGCTATTCTGCTTACCTTTTCGGACGGCGCAATGCCGCTTCGTTAAAAATCGGCTTGCATCTGCGCCCCCGCGTGTCTTGCGACCACCCTCTCAACCGTAACGCCCTCGATATGGCCTTTGGGTTTAGCACGACGCAACTTGTGCAAAGTTGTGCCCTACACAAACGCCACGGCTGCACGAAGGTGCGTGCCATCTCGTTCGGATGTGGTGGCGGATGGCCGTGCCATTGGCCGATCATGCCATTGTTTGAGCTAGTGTTGCTGATTACCGGCGAGCCGTCATGTTATGCTTTTTTAAGGGTAGCGAGGAATAGTCTCACATAATATTTTCAAAGAAGGAAAGTACTAAGACCTCCTGTGGGCGCGCCAATGCTTAGGCACATGGTACTTCAAATAGTACCTAGGTACTAGGCCCGTAGTTGGATATGTAAACATCGACGATGTCATCGATCCATAGCCGCATCATGCAACCCAACAACATCCGACCACATGCGGCATCGCGTGCGACCGAGCTAGCACGAATGGGAGAAAATCTGCGCAAGCGTGCAAGCCCTACAATGGATCCGGAGGTTGTATCTATACTTTTCAAGAACAACCGCCCACCCCACGATACAACCAAGGAGTATCGTTACTGGACGCCACCCCTACCCCAAAAAATTCGTAGACCGGGAATTAGCGCGCTTCGTCCAACCCGGGGTTTGGGAGTCCTCTCGCAGCAGTGACTACGTTTCCATAGTCTTCCTAGTGCCCAAGCCGGTGGAGGTTGTAAGTACTAGCATCCCGTTGCCTAGTACTTATGTACAAGGTAGGTATTTATCATCCTAGTACTTAGTGCTATGTAATTAGCGGTACTCTATTTCCTATTAGTGGCGGTCGGCCGGCCCTGCCGGTGCCTTCGCCGGCCGCCATGTCTCTCGTCTCACTTCTCTAGTCACCAGAGCCGGCCCTCTTGTGGGACCGGCACGACCTCCGTGTAACTATCCGTTCCCAACTCTAACGGGTTATGGGCCCTCCACCAAGTTACACTAGAGAAGAGCGTGTGTAAAGCGCTCGGCGCCACGCTAGTCCTACCTACTCTCACGTAAAAAGGAGAAGAGCGTGTGTAAAGCGCCCGGCGCCACGCTTGCCCCACCCAACTTCCAGTCTTACCTAGGCTTCAGCCTACCGATGCTCTCGACCGGATATGGTTTTATAAGACTGACCCGCGAAAATTCTGCCCTTGCGTACTTTCATTAGTATTGTTATTGGTTTTTCCCGAGGCAACGCCGCAACGCTCACCTAACTTAGCGAGGAGCTTAACTTTCCCACGGCGAAAGGAGGGAGTCAACACGAGCGCCCGTCTTGGTTTCCCGGGCGAATTAGCCGACACGTGAGAGCGACCGGCGAGGAAGGAGCACAGCCAACAAGGCCGTTAGGAGAGTGTAGGCACGCAAAAACATAGACGGGCGCTCGTGTTGACGCGACATGTCAGAGTAGTACATTACGCAGTACATTTGGAACCCCTTCTTATCGGTAACTCGCCGGTGGCGGCCCGTTCCTGTGAGCGCATGTCGCTACACCTACCCGGCCTGAGACACACGCTTCAAGCACTACACCTTCGACCAAGATGGCACCTTCCTCGACGCAAGCTAGGACGACGTCAAGACCTCGGCTACCTTGAGGGGGGGTGTCAGCACTAGCATCCCGTTGCCTAGTACTTATGTACAAGGTAGATATTTGTCATCCTACTACTTAGTGTTATGTTATTAGCGGTACTCTATTCCCTATTAGTGGCGGTCGGCCGTCCCTGCCGGTGCCTTCGCCGGCCGCCATCTCTCTCCTCTCACTTCTCTAGTCACCACAACCGGCCCCCTTGTGGGGCCGGCACGACCTCCGTGTAACTATCCGTTCCCAACTCTAACATAGGCTAATCTGCGACTTACAACCACCAAAACAAGTATTGTGTTTGGAAGCGACTAAAAATGGAAACGCTATTGGGGGTCAAGCACCTAACAAGGAACGGAGACTATATATTCAGCCTCGACCTTCATGACGGCTTCTACGCGTTGGGCATCAACCTAACTGCCCTCGACCATTTCACCGTGAACGTGCGCGGACAACTCGACCGACTCGCGGGGCTACCTATGGAGTGATCCCTATTCTCCTTATACTTTTGCAAGATGATGCTAACCCTCGTTAACTTTAATTGATCGCGCAACAAGCAAGGCAACGTATCGGACGCGCTACACGAAACGCACGTTGGCTACCCGCTAAGGACCATCAATCATTAATGGGACAAATACAATACATTTTTTGCAATTCCAACCGCCATTAGATCCTTCCTCCGAGAGCTGCAGACCGTCGGAGGCCATAAGTGGGGAGGCCTCGGCCGGCTAACACCACAATTGCGTCGCGACCTACAGTAGTGGACAAAGATGCCCAATCAGTCCAACGGCCAACCCATTCACAAGCCAATCGAAGCCGCGTACTTACACACAGACGGCTCGGGCTATGGATGGGGAGCTGTCTTGAACAAGCGCCTCGAGCCACGAGGATTTTTGAGCGCCAAGGACGACCAAAAGCACCTTACCTAGAAAAAGTTGAAGGCCGTCCGTGACATTGTCGAGAGCTTCTTACCGCAGATGGCCGGCCGCAACGTCCTTATGCACGAAGACAACCATGCAGTATGTCACATTCTGACATGCCTAACCGCACGGTCGCTTGTGATGATAGAAGAACTACGGCGTCTCTAATGTTTACTCGACACGAACAACATCAACCTATGAGCGCGGTACATCCAATCAACAGCCAACGTCCGGGCAGGCAAGCTCAGCCGACACCTCGACAACGACGACTAGAAATTATACCCGGTATTATTTGCGGAACTCGACGCATGCTTCGGCAAATACTCTATCGATCACTTCGCGTATGCGTTAAACACGCTGCTACCACGGTATGTTGCTGGATGGAGAGACTCGACTTGCGAAGCCGTGGACGCGCTACACCTATCGGACGCGAACTGGCGCAAGAAAAACAATTGGTGCAATCCCCGTGGCCCCTCCTAGCCAACTTCGTCAAGAAATAGCGATTGAGTGGCGCAACAACTATTGCAGTCACCCCGAGATGGACATGCAAGGTTTGGCACGAAATGCTGCTTACCGAGATGGCCTCCAAGGAATTATTCGTCGCGCCATGTCCACACATGTTCCAACCATGTTGTCGGGCGCTACGCGGAACAACAAGCAGTCAGGGCAGGGTACGAGTGTGTTGAGTACATTCATGTAACAATAGATTGCATGACTTTGTACATGTACTCGTTACTAATCTAATTCGTGCTTTTCCATCAGAAGAACGTACCACGTGATTGCGCCGCTACTTCAATGTAGCGAGGGTACTGATACGTACAATATTGCCAATACCTCTTGGTACGTACAAATACGCATAGTTAAATAAGTAGGTAGATGACGCGCTAATCTAATTTCCCGATACTTGCAAGCCGCGTTGCTAATCTATTATTCAGACCGCTATGAGAGCCCTAGCATATGGCATAATGGCCAAGTGAGAACAAGTGCAAGCTAGCTAGGTTGGAGCTACTTAAGGCTAGTGACGTAGAGGGAGGTGACATAACTTTTTAATACTAATTCATTTGTTCGATTACATTCTACTATTAAACGTTAACAATTAGACATTTTTCATCTCTATATCTTTCCGCACTTCCATTTACAGTAGCAACAACAAGCAAGAACCGATTTGTTTCTACAAATGGCTCCCAAAAGGCTACATGTCACACCAGTTTCGGAGCGTCCTGGATCTACGCACGTTGTCGTTGTTGCTTGACTCGTTCCACGCTGATTGTGTGATTGGGCATGGTTGTTGTTGGACTTGGCAACAACGTTGTGGCCGTTGTGCATGTCGGAGGTTCCAAAGCCTCATCAAACATTAAACTCGTGATACAACGTGAACCCCGCTATGGCAAAACTTGGTTTCTTGCCAACTCGATATTGCCTAACGAGGAGCCGGTCGATGTCGCCAGTCATGACTTGTTTAAGGAAGTTGGCCTTACCTCGACCGTCGACGATTTGGCACTGTTTAGTAGCAATCCTATTCGAGTGCCGCTACTTGCACATAAACTATCTTTGAATCCCTTTGTCTAGTTTCCACCGCGTGACCAAGGAAGTTGACGCTCGTTCGTCCGAAGTAATGCTTACAAAGCTTAATCTTTAACATGTGTCGTTGCAACTCTCGTAACACGAGTCGAATGTGCTCGAGGTGTTCATCGGCCGTTTGATTGTAGATCAACACTTCGTCCAAGTATATCACGCACAACTTACCAAGATTCATGGCTGGAACTCGATTCATCATCGCAGTACTCAAACAATCCGTGATGAGTTCGGAATGTTGTCTCATTTATGTCGTACTCTTTAACTCGAACCCGGTGATCACCCTTATACATGTCCATCGTACTGAAATGCGAGTCTGTGTTAGTGCCAAGCACGACGAAACGTTTAGGCTGCATCTCCAATTTGTCCTCCAACTTACGTCCATATTGTCATGATTGGTAGGGGTGTTAATTGCAGCCTTACGCTGCGTCTCAGTCGACCATTCATCATGATGGTACTTACGGTGTTCCATCTACGATTGACATTGACGAACTTTCTCTTACGCCTTCAATGAATGGTTTATTTAAGGAGACTCAACGTAAATTCGAATTACTACATTTTGGTTACGCTGCTAAGTGGGAAGCTTTTCGAGGCGCTGTGATTTCTACCCAAATTTTTGCCCACGACGACACTTCGTTACCAAGACAACTATGTTTCTTCACTCGTTTTACGGGTGCCGACTTGGTCGTGAGTGGATGCTTATGAAAGGCCACCTTAATGAGCTGTGTGGAGAGCCTCCTATTGATTTACGCATAGGTCTGGTGCCGGCAGTGCACAGAAATCATTTTTTCAAAAGCCCTTTGTACATGGCTTTCCCGACAGCTGTTGATCCTGCGGATCGAGCTCTCGGCCCTCTTAGCCCCCTACCGTGCCATGCCTGTCACGGCTACAGGGTTTCCAGCGCCCACCACGGGGAGGTGAGGGGATGCCGACGGGCCTACGAGCGCTCCTCCCTCAAGGGCCGCCGCCGCTGCGCCGCCGGCGGGCGCCATGTAAGATACATATTGTACACGCGCACTTTTATACTTGCGGTGGGAGATGTGTTGTTACAATACCAAGGTATCGGAATACAGTCAATTGCACACCGTGCTCGAAAGATACATAGGCACGAGGTACACAATAATGTCCACGAACATGAGTTACTGCCAAATCACGACGCTCTACAAAAGTTCCGTTACTACTAGAACGGCTTGGTGGGCGGATATACAGTAAGTACGGACCACGGTGCCCACCGGCGACGCAGCGGCGGCGGCCCCTGAGGGGGTTGCACCTGCCTCCACCTCCACGCGGTGGGCGCGGGTGACCATATAGCCGTGCCATGCTTGGCACGGTAGGTGGCTGTACGAGGTACTGGCAAATGCGATCCGTGTAATTAACTGCTGTCGGGAAGCCCTCTACGGAGGGGTTTGGAAATCATAATATTCATACTATGGTACTAAAATCCCCCGCTCGGTATGTCCGATACTTTTTCGCGACCGAATACTTTGAGATACTCTCCCAATAAGGAGGCGGAGGCGGCGTTTGTGAAATGTGTTTTGGCGAGGAGGGTGCCGTGGGATCAACGGTGGGGCGCGGGTGTTGGAGTTGGCGGCGGATTGCCGGGAAGCAACGCTAGGGAAGGGCGCTCGCTCGACGTCGACCAACGTTCATGGGGTCAAGCATACCCATAAAGGGGGGTGGGGCTTGACACCAACAACGAGGAGGACAACCACGGCGGGAAGAGCGGCACAATATAGCGGCGCCGATTATAGATCGGCTGGCGCCGGAAAACCCATGTACGGAGGGATTCGGTTAAAACGTCCGTACCCGGTACCTTCGAGGTCGGAGCCCCAATCTGACGTTCCCACCCAATCCCTAGCAGCAAAACACCACAAGGGGAGGGTATGGGAGGTAGTGTACAAATCAGTCGGCGCCGGAAACATTTCGCAGCCGACCGGGACATGACAAACGCGACGGGAGGAGAGACATACGGCAACCTATTGTGGCTACGGTGTTTGCCCCCTGCTCCGAAGAGGAGGGAAGCATGTGCTACATGCATAGCCGCGACGGGAGGAGCGGCTATTATCTCGGAAGAGGGTGTGCGTGGATCGAGTCGGGGCATTCGACGACCTTAGCGAGTTTTCTTTCGCATGCCTCCCCCCCCCCCCCCCCCTTCCGAGCTCCGGCATGACCGAAGTTGCACATGGGCCTACGTTAGGCAGGCCCAACTAAACCATCACATGCTGACAACTAGGATGATTAGCAACCTCGAGCGGCGGGAGTGGGCCGCGCATCGCGGAGATAGCGATATTATATTTTATATATTTTTGTCGTAGCGATAAACCCTGCATGTGTCCCTATATGATTTATATTGTGTTCTTACTGCCGACGGAGAGGGATGGACAAGGATACTCCCGGTGTAATACCCTACTAACCCTAAGTCCAGATGGCAATATTGGGTACGCCTTGAGACAACAAACGATTTATCGGTACTTGCTGTGAAAACATATGATTTCTAGTCTTTACGCACCACTACTAGCTGCGGCACTTCGTTCGGCATCGCGTTTTTGTCTATTAGACATGTGCGATGGCTACAAGTCTTAGCGCCTTATCGGCGACAAATTTACATTGTGTGCAAGAAGGAAACAAACAACCATGCGACCGCTCCGTCATTCCTACAAGGCATGATGAACTCATAACAACAATTGTAATTGTTACTCGATTGGACCAACGACCAACCATGATGCGAGTTACATGATCAAATCTTTCCCTTTGAATCCCGAGACTCCTCAATATTGTATGTTCCAGATTCTTCTTTATTGCGATCACGAGTACTGTACGAGCTTCACGACGCATCGACCGTGTGACATCTTGGGCGGCATTGCATCGGCAAAGTAATCTTTTGAGGGTTCCAATTCGAGCACTACCGGGCTTGTGAACATTGGGTTTTCGCACCCGCGCATGTGTGACACGTTATTTAAAAAAGTCGCCGTGCCGGTTACACGAAAGAAGCTACGGGCTCAAACCGCCGCACCATGAATGATTATGCGACGGTCGTTTAAATATTATGCATTAGCGACGGAGGGGGGTGGGTCGATTGGGCATGCCGATGCGGAGGAAACGTATGAAATAGCGTTTGTAGACCGTCCACAAACACTCCTAGCCTATATCTATCTTCTGGCATTTTGGCAAGTTAGAGGCATTGTACATCGTGCTTTTACCCCCCTTCATAAGGCTAAGGGTTTCCACGGACGCCGAGGACGCTCGGGGCCTGCCAATTACGCGCGGGCGTGTCGTCCACTGTCCCAATAGCTTTGGCGCGCTGGGATTACTTCTCGTACACCCTCACGGTTAATTACACGCATGCACTGCCTTTCGAGCGCTACCAAATCGTTCGGCTTCTTGGACGAGGCGCCAGCGACTTGCGACCACGGCGGAAGTAGGTGGCACATATTACGAAAAGGAGGCAACCGACGTGCGCAATATAAGGTCGACAAGTGGAAAAGACAGCGCGCCAACGCGGTTCAAAGTCACGGCTGCGGGCGGGAACAAAGTATTGACGAGCTCCCATTAAGTTTCGCCTTTTTTTGTTTCGCGGTCTCCCGCCGCCGCGAGGGATTATTGAAAATGACCGACTTTCCTCTACAAGAGTCCGGATAAGATTTCGTACGATTTTATTATTGGCAAATCTCTTAATTAACTCCTACATAATATTGTGGCAACCGGCGCCCGCCGGCGGCGCAGCGGCTAGCTAATCAGTGCCCTCGCGGGAGCTAGAAGAGGTTGCGCATCGTGGAGACAACCTGTAGCGATAATTTTTTTCATACCTAGCGTACAATTAGTGTTTACTAGCATGAATTTGACGGCATTGTTACCATTGGAGAGGTTGGGATTAGTGGATTCATGGCATATAGCCTACGATCAAAAAGGTACTCTAGAAGGCACGATCAAAGTGGCGCTCGAAGAACAGTTGCACAAACACACACACACACACACACACACACACACACACACACATTACAAAGAGATGTGTCGTCATGTGTTCGTGCTCGCAAAGTACCCGGTCCAATCGCTACTCAAAATTGTCCATGGTTTTGCTACTATGGTTGAGTACTACCCCCCATCCATGGCTGGTGCATGGCTTTCTTGTTGTTGTTGGATCTATGAGATTAAAACGAATACTATGTTATGAAACGTGCATGACAAGTCAATAAATTTGATTACTATGTCAGCGGGAACCCCAGGAACGAGTAGCGCGGCCGCCATAACAAATAAAGAGATGAAGAAACCCTGGTAGCCGAGCCGAAGCTAGGCCCGAAACAGTACATGTGCATAGCTATGACTATGTAGATGAACACGTCAATAGCCACAAAAATCGATGGAACATTTTACTCGTCAGCAGAGGCGTCCATACATGACACGCATGGCATCCCCAGCACCACCAACATTCCTTTTCACATCATCGACGATTTGACTTCGGAAACTCATCTTCATATACTTAAATATGCCTCAGGAGAAGCTAAACCACGAATCTGTGAAGATCCACTACGGCTTTTGCCACTGATTATTAGTCGGGTGGCATTCCAGGCCCGGTCGACTCCACAACGAGGCTCTCGCGAGATTGACGCAATACGAGTGAAAGGGAAGAGAGGGGCGTTGAGAGGATTGGGTACTTAATTGTGCGCCTCCGTTTGCCCGTCTGCGGCCACGACGCAAAGTAGAGAAAGGCGTCCCGACTTTATGTGGCGTGCGGGGTCCTGGATCCGCACGAGCGTGGGCCTCCCCCCGAGCCCCGCCAACCGATAGATGTAGTACGAGGGGCCGCACTCCTCCGCAAACTGAAGCTCCCGCAACGACACCTCAAAGGGCGGTTTGTTAATCGCCGAAGAAGTCTTTACCTCAACGTACGCCACCGCCGTGGGTGGGTCCACCTCCGTGTTGTATAGCACAAGGTCGTACGGTAGGCCGCTCTCGCCGCCCTCGTTCACCCACGCCACACTCACACCCGCCCTACCCACGTTCTGCCCCGCCAACCACCGATACATCATCGCCTCGCCCTCCCTCCCCACCTCCAACATCTTCTCCGGGCTCAATCCGTGACTGCACCCTACCGTTACTGCCCCACCCGGGAGCAGCCCATCCAAATTGAGAGGCTCCTCCACAAGTGGCTCGGAAGACACCATCACGTGTACCCCGGTTCCCCCACCACCTCCCCCACCACCACTTCCCCCACCACCACCTCCCCCACCACCACTTCCCCCACCACCTCCCCCACCACCTTCCCCACCACCGCTTTCCCCAATAACACCTCCTACAAAACCTTCACCACCTCCTCCCCGTCCACCACCACCACCACCACCACCACCACCACCACTTCCTCCTTCAACACTATCACCACCACCACTTCGCGCCGGGCCGCCTGACACCCCGTTTGAAAAGTTACCCCCGTTCGTCGTTGCCCCTTGGGTTGCCACACTTGAATGCACGGCGGATCTGTTCACCTCAGGCACCGAGTTCTCCACTCCAGCCGCGGTGGACTCAGAGACTACTTCAAACTGGCGAGGCGTCGCTACGGCGCTGCCGTGTTGCTCCTTGCCACGCTGCGGCGGTGCGTTCTCACCGCTCGCAGCGGGTGATGGAGACGCGCGCTCGTACTCTACGCGAACCAAGGCCACAGCGGGTCCGTCTTGGCCGGCTGCGGATCGAATGTGCCCCGGCATCAGCCCCACCGGCCGCCCCTCCTCGCCCGCTCCCGTCGGTCTAGGCGGTGGGAACGCCTCTACCGCCTCACCCTTGCTTTTCGCAGTTTTACGCTTCACTTTCGCCGTTTCTTTCTCGCCGTCGTCCGTCACCACACCCGTCTCCTCAGAAGCGCTCCCGTCACCTCCGTAGTAGTCGGTGGGGTCGATGACATTTTCTATCTTCTTAACACTCCACACCTCAATGTCGGCATCCAACTCGCCAAACTCCGCCCGCAGCCGCGCCTCCACCGACATCCCGTTTTGCAGCTGAAACGCCTGCGTGACCATGAAGTTGGCGAGGTCGGTGTCCACGGAACGGTAGGTGAATAAACGGCTAAGCTCTGTGAACACGACGTCGTACTCCTTCTCCGCGCCGAGCGACACGGACAGCTGCATGCTGTCCACGTCCATGATGGCGCGCTTCACCACGTGGACCGCCGGAATGTTGGTGTCTCGCATGCTCTGCCTCGCCTCCAACTGCACGTCATCGGAAATTCATCAAGTGGTCTCAGACGGGCCCGTGATAGAAAGGTTATGAAAAAGGGCGATATGAACAGATTTTTGACAATTTGATAGAAAGACGCAACTTGGGTTGAAAAAAATTCAGCACCATAATTTTTAATCACTACCTGCCCTTGCAAACGATATCGTAAGCCCGTGTCGACCATACAACTTTGAACGTCTCATAAGAAACCGCCCTGGTGGACGGCATGTTGCTCTTGATGAAAGCAGAACAAATGTAACGACGAGAAAACGGCAGAAATCGGGCGACCTTCAACTTCAGAGAAGCGTTACAATGAATTCAAATAGCATATTAAAAGAAGCGACGCCGCCATACCAGACAAATGAAGGGCGGGAAGATCGGAAAAGCAGAAGCACGAGCCACAAACAAGCTCTACTATTTCTCTGCGGCACTCAACTTTTCCACGAGCAACAGAGAAGACACCAACAAAAGACAGGAAAGATAAAATATTGCGCACTATAATTCATTCAAGCATCATATTATTAATGCTCGACCAGAAACATTCGAGAACACAACATCTGACTCAGATCACCAAAAAACGTAAGGCAATTGCAAGAAAGCTTCACAAAAGGACAGCTTGATAACCGTGTTTGTTAAATACACATTCCTCTACCGTCCGGGGTGTATTTGAGATAATGATATACATAAAAAACAAATAAGTAAAACAAATAAGCAAAAAAACGAAAGCTTAATGCGTTGTTTGATTTGTATAGCACGTGTCTCCACAAGTAATAGTAGACAGCGAGACGAAATGCGGTTTTAAACCAATTAGCTGACATTTTCTTAAGGGTAGGAAGTTGAAGCTGAGGTAATGATAACGGTATCAATAATCAGAGGAGAGAAGGAATTGTGGTGGTGGCGGAGGTGGTGGGGCACCTTGTCCACGACAGTGCAAGTGAAGTCGTTAAACGGACGACGCTGATTGTCGAGAAACTGTTGTAACTCGAGGTACGCGGAGCGGCCGCGCTTGGAGAAGAGCCACCGCTGGACACATGGCAGCAAGTCAGCCACCAGGTTGTTGATGGCGCTGTAAGAGTACAGCGTAAGGTGCACGATGGGCTCCACTGTGACGCTGGCGCTCAGCAGCGGGATGCCCAGCGCCTGGAGGAAGGGCATGACACTTGTGTCGGGGAAGTATTCGGAACGGCCACCACGTTGGCTTCGCACGTTCGGTGGCGGCACGTGCAGAAAATTAACACCTGAAGACGAACCTGCCGTCGAACCATTGAGACCTGCATGACACAAACACAAACACACTCACAAACACACACACACACACACACACATACATATACACACACATACACACATACACACATACACACACACTCAATATATTCCGGGACTGATGTTTTAGAGGATGATCGCTATAATGAGTAATCGGGTCGCTACATTCTTTTACAAGACGGGAAAGAAGGCCGCACCCGCATTGGCGGCTTCCATGAATGGGCGGGCTAGCTCGGTGTCGTCGTTGATGTAGACTTCCTCGCCGATGGAGCACCACGTACGCTGGGTGGTGGGGAAGATGCGGAGGTCGGGGATGGCAGTCTTCCACATGGCCACCTCGTCGGGGCTGAGCCCCCGAGATTGCCCTCCCGTCTGCCAGCGCGAGATGCCCTCCGCCCACATCGTGAAAACCTGAATTGAATGGTTGGAGGCATGGGGGGATGGGGGGAGGGGGGGGGAAGGGCCTTGGATAATCAACTTAGGTATCATTCACAATCTGCGGATGAATCAAATTATGTAACGATATAAATTGGATAGAACCGAATTGAACTTTAAACTCAGAACAGAAATAAACACATTTATCTATTTCTTACTATGACACAACTGACTTAAGTTTGTTACCGATTTAAATCATATGGTGTCGATGACTTGAATTTGCGATGTATACAATGTTGAGTCTCTGTCTAATATTGTGGAGCTCGTCGGCCTGCACTTCTTGTCACACAATTGTGGCTCGCATGATTGGCTGCATTGAAGAAAACTTGTGCATAGAATGTGAGATCGCAATGCTGTGTCACGATGACATAATACAACGCCCCCCAAAGCGAATGCATACCTTCGCCACGCTGTTCAGTTGGTCGTTGGTGACTTTGTCAGACTCGCGCGCGATGCCGTCCAGGATCGCAAAGTACTCCTCGGGTCCCGGGAAGCGCGGGGCGGGTGACACGAAGAGCGGCTGTCCGTCCGTCCCCGTGGGCTCATCGCGCACCGCGGCGAAGGAGCGCGCCAGAGTGGGCGACAGGTGTGCGTCGGGTCCGAGGCTGAAGGCGAGGAACAGGGGGTCCAGGACGTTGGGGTCGTAGTAGTTCCCACCCGCCTCCTGCGCGCCCCATCTGAGGCGCAACACGTGACACGACTACAGTCCTTCACAATTCGGAAGTCTGACATGGGGAAATAGAAACGGCGCGTCGACACTCTTTCCCTCTCATCTTTGCTTTCAGGCTTGATTATATCGGATTTTAGTCGATCAATATTTACGTGAAGTTACCCTAAAGGGTAAAAAATCGAGTGGGTCGCAGATTGAGGCACGCATGTGGGAATTGAGGGTTTCATGTTTCCTTGGGTAAAAATGTTTCCTGGCGCGCGAGTTTCGACATTACTGCCGATTTCCAGTAGCGATGTAGAATCAAACGATACTACTAATAATCTCACCGGCCGTGCTTCCCCATTACTCGAAGGCCGGCCCTCTCAAAGCCGACGAGCTCGATGACTCCGCTTGTGTCCCTACGTGTACCGGTGGGAAGGTGTGAGTGTCAATAAGATCAGGAGGGCTTCGAGCAGGTAACGAGCCAACGAGTGAACAATTATGCAGGCCAGAAAAGGCAGTCAAATAGAAAGAGTGTTCCATTGTTAGAATGGTTGGCGGAAAAGACATCCCACCTGAGCCGCACGTGGGCCAGGCGATGCCACGAAGGGGGTGGGCTGATGCTACTCTTGCCCGCGCCGGCCGGCGGGAGGTACAGAAGGCTTTCCTCCGTCATCGCTGATTGAACCTGCACAAAACACGGTCAGGCAATTATGGAATTCACGTCTTTTGCCTGTGTGAGGACGCGCACGTATTCATGCTTTTGCGTGCGGTGGGCATAGGTGGGTTGGGGAGGGCGTGCCCAAGCTGCGAACTGATCAAGGGAACCCGCCCCCGCACCTCAAGCGCGACACGCGAGTCGCCGGCGCGGGCGGCGAGCGCCTGGTAGAGAGGTAGAAGCTTAGTTGTTGGCTCCTTGAACCCATTGTGCTTGGCGCAGTGGCGAAGGGCGTCCAGGAGCATACGGTGCGACAGCGGACGTTCTATGCCTATCGCAGCCTGGAGGCCGTGACTACGCACAGGCAGCGCGCGTGAATCCAAAACGGGAATGTACGACTTCAGGGGTCCTAGCACCGACGCCACTTCGCGGTTCAACACCGGGAAGAGCTCGAATGCGCTGTGCAACGTCCCTGATTTGGACGGAAGCCATGGTTTTCCGCGAAGGGAGCGTAGAAAAGTGGACGGCGTTCCGGTGCGTTGCCAACACTGCGGCCGATCTGCGGCATCGTCGTCCAACAAACTGCTAATACTATCTTCCCTACCTTGCGACGAGGGCGGGGCGAGGACGCTGACGACCGCGTAGCGTTGGTACAGTCTATCCCATGAGGTGTCAAGGTAAGACGCCAACGCTGAGCGCTCCTGGGGCCACAGCTCCGCCGTCAGCAGCGCATCGAGCTCGGAGCTGCGCCAGTCCTGGATAACGTACACTCCGGACGAGAGGCAACGCCCCCAGTCCTCAAACTCAAACGCCCAATCTGACGCCTTCTCCGCCGGCGTCACCCGCCGTTCTATCGACTCCACTCGGAGCTGCTCAACCATACCCAGTGCACGGAAAAAATCGGCCCACTCCGACGGCTTGCCACCGTGCTGTATGTAGATAACGCTAACGGTGGGCATCCCCACTTTGCGCAGCAGCGCGCCCGGCACGAGGCCGCCGCCGTACTCAGACGGTAAGTACAGCGACGTCTCGGCTCCAATCCGTACCGTCCCCTCGTTACTCACCACCGCTAGCCCCCCCTCCCTCAGCCTTCCCACCAGTTCCAACCTCCCCGTCTCCCCCAGGGAAGCATAGTGGTACCTCACGACGCTCAGCGTCGCCGTGAGCTCCGTCTCATCCGTCGTCGGCGTCTCTGTACCCCTCCGTGACGCTTCGACTTCCTGGCACATATCCGCCCCATGCTCCTCTAGCTGGTGAGATCCGGGCGTGGGACGCAGGAGGCGGGGCAAGAGGTGCTGCTCGATCAACTCCCGTAGGCTGAGCGCCTTGACGCCGATCTGACGAAACAGCGCCCGCACTCCGCCCGTCGACCCAACCGTTCCCACAATTTCCGACGAAAGCGCAGCAGTCGCTTCGAGCAAAGCGGGAGAGAGGAGGGGCACGGTGTGCTGGAGGCTCAGCTTCGCGGCCCCGACCGCCAATGTTACTTCCTCGTCCCGGGCTTCGCCAACGCTTGGGAAGTAAACCTGTACCTCCTCCGCGGCAACTACCCCTCCGCCCCAGATCGGCAGGATGCGGATGCGGCGTATCGCGGACACCGCCTGCCGCGGCAGCCCCCCCTCCGCCATGCACTGTTGCAGACAAGCCAGAACGCCGGCCAGCCATGCAGTGTCCTTCAGCCGCTCCGGACTGTTACCTGCCGTCTGCTCCAGTAGCCCCACCATCTGCTCCCATCCCAACTCCTTCACCCCGATCGCCTGCACCGCCAACCCAAGAAGTCGAAACACTGCTCAGCCCAGACTCCCAGGGACAATCCAATGCTTTCTGAAAAAATAGAAGATTGCAGAAAAGCAACAAGCCCTTGGCGTAGATTCGTCCAACCCCTGCGGCTAATTAGAACGGTTGCGGGAAAATGAAACCGAACATAATTGACAACTGTTACTTGGCAAATTCTGGCTGCTGTATAAGGGCCTTGTTGCACATGCCATCTAGGACTTAATATACAATTTTAGGTCGGCGCCCAAACAGTTCCTAAAACAGTCCGAAAAACACAGCTCTTCGACTAATTCTCAGCGGAGAGGCGTCTATCGAACTGAAGTGACTGGCAAGACATCGCGGAGACACCTCTTCACGCGCAACTTTGCAAAGAAGCGCCAAAAGCCGAGGTGAGACCAAAAAGTACTACTGCGTTTCGGAATTTAGCAATGATTACAGCTCCACGCTGAAGCACACACCGCACTCGGCGAGCTCAAGCGACAGCTGTCACGTTCACTAAAACTGAATAAACTGTTCAGACACAAGAGTGGGGTAGGAAGCCGCTCAACTTGCTCGACTCTCTCATTCTAATGCTAATTCACTTCAAAAACACCGAAATGAAGTTACCCCAGCTCAGAGCAGACGCACCAGACGCTGCTGACGGCCCTCGATAAATCGGCCAACCATCATTGCAATGTAAAACAGCGATGTAAAACTGCCTTTCGAATAACATAACGACACAATGCCACGCGGAGGCATCATTCGACTGTCAGCCGCCTTCACTGGCTGTGAAACTACCGCAGCTGAGTCGTATATTATTCTTAGTATTTCTAACATTTTTTCTTACCTGTACATGGCTGCACATAGTATATGATACGAATTAGATTAATAAGATTACGGGAGAGCTGGTTTGCTTGCCTTGAGTGCAGGTGAGAACTGGTGAAGGCCAGGATGCACGATGCTGACACCCGCTTCATGAAGTAGCCCGGACGCCGCGATTAGCTCGCGCGTGCGGGCGTTGGTGGTGAGCTGCGCATGGCAAGGCTGCACCCAGCCCCCCTCCTCCGTTAGCACGCACGCCATTCCGGCCAGTAGTCGGTGCACCGCAGCCACGCAGGGGCGGAAGAAATCCAGGATCTCGCCCTCGAGCGGGACGCATCGGAGCCACAGCGCCGCCGCAGCCACGTCTTCCTCCTGGCAGCTCGACAGCGCTTTGCACGCCTCCACCATATCCATGAAAAGGAGCGGCACCTGGCGCGTAAGAAGTTCGCTAATGAGAGCGGTAGTGCCGCGGAGGGGGCGCTACAAGGTACGGCCGTGTGCTTGTGTGATTTGCGTGTGTGTGTGTGTGTGTGTGTGTGTGTGTGTGTGTGTGTGTGTGTGTGTGTGTGTGTGTGTGTGTGTGTGTCTGTTTGTTTGGGCGTCTCTTCGTGTGTGGGCGTATGTGCATATCCGTTTGTGTTTACATCGCTGGACCCTCTCTATGCATGTTTGTGAGAGACTAAGAGAGAGAGAGAGAGAGAGAGAGAGAGAGAGAGAGAGAGAGAGAGAGAGAGAGAGAGAGAGAGAGAGAGAGAGAGAGAGAGAGAGAGAGAGAGAGAGAGAGAGAAAGTGAGTGTACGAATGTGCTTGTGCATGTCCACTTTCTTAGGCATCTCATTTTCTCTGTCTCTGTGTTTGTGTGTGTGCGTGCGTCCGTGCGCTCGTGCCTGAATGTACTTGTCGACGCACATGTATCTCTATGTGTGTATCAGCGAGTGTGTTGGTGGGGGGGGAGGGGGGGGATGTGCATTTCTGCTTGCTTCCTTGTGTGTGTGTTTGTGTGTGTGTGTGCGCGTGTGCTTGTGCTTATGCATATCCATATTCTTACGAACCTCTGTCTTTGAGTATTTGCGTGTGTGTGTGTGTGTGTGTGCTGCACATGTCCGTACCTCCTCGCGTAGGCGTTGGTTCCACTCGTCATCCTTCTTGATTGCCTCGCGCGAGGAAGGGAGCACGAAGTCGGCATGCAGAATGAAGCGCCATCCGTAAGAGCAGATAGGAAGGAAAGCAAACACATGACACCGCGACCACCGCTGAGCCTCCTCGCCCGTCGGCTGCAACGACAGAGCGGCGCAAATGTCCGTGTCTTCCATGTCCACTCCCAGCCGCTTCACGTCCGGCGTCACCCTCCGCCGCACCACCAGAAAGGAATGCGGCTCCAAGGAGTCGCTGCAGTGCACCTGCGCAGCGCCCCCACATAGCCACATCGACGATAACATTTTGAAACACCGATACGTGAAATATGAGAAGGGCGCCTAATGGAAGGTAATACGGTGCATACCCTCACAACGCCCTCTCGCTCGCCATTGCTTCTGTCGGCTGTGGAGTCCTCGCACCACATGTTCCTCCTGGCACCCGACTTGGTGTCCCATACTGAGATGCGCGTCAGTCGGTGCAGGAACAGCAGAATGGAGGGATCGATGCTGCCGTGATCGCGCATTTATTACGCCGCGCCAGATCAGCACCACAACCAACAGCAGCACAACCCTTAGTCATATGGAGGTCACTCCTACACCATCGTTATATCGGGGGAAAGACAGGAAACTTGTGAGGAAATGGAACATGCGGATAATCCGAAGAAACAAGAAATGAAAGAATGCCCTTGTGTGTGTGTGTGTGTGTGTGTGTGTGTGTGTGTGTGTGTGTGTGTGTGTGTGTGTGTGTGTGTGTGTGTGTGTGTGTGCGTGCGTGTCCGTGTGCGTGTGTGTGTTTTGTTCCGGGGGAAGGTCAGAGGTGCGAGCGGCACACTTACTCTTCAAAGTCGTATGCCACATGCTGGCAAGCCCCATGCTGTTGCTGGTCTCCAGTAGGCTCTGTTCTCATCGGGAGGTGGATTGCGGTGCGCCACTGTGGCGACTGCAGCTCGGACGCGACATCGGGAGATGCGGCGGCGACGGGGCTATCGAGGAGGTAGTGCGGGGTGAGCCACGTCGGGAGTATGAAGTTAAGCTTCCCGTGCGGGGCGCTCATGTCGAAGGCAATGTGGTAGCCACCCGAGTGCACGCTGGGCTTGTCGGTGACACGAAACACAGACTTGAACCCGATACCCTTTTGGCCAGTGTACCCCTTCTTTTGCGACTTTGTTGAATCGCCGACGTTACAGAGCGCGCGGATGTTGTCCGCGCTGAAGCCTACCTCGTTGTTGAGGACGGTGATGGAGGAGGGGTCGACGATGAAGAGCAGCGCGGGCCTCACCTCGCCACCGTACGCGTTATCGTCTGCATTTTGGATGAGCTCCAACACAAAGTGGCTATCTTCGCTGTATAGGTCATTCGATAGCTTTTCGCACGCGCGGCCCATCAGCTTGGGGTACTCGTCTAGGCAGCGCCGGACGTCATCGTGCAGTCCCTCCAGCCCGTGTTGAAGGATGCCCAATTTCCGGCGGATGGTCTCCACAACCGCATGCGCTTCTCCATCCTCCTCCTCACCGCCCTTCGCTACGCCAACCCCATCCGATGATCCAGGTGCCACTTCGCCACTCGTCTCGTCGTCGCCACCCGCGTAGCCCACACCCATACCAATACTGGTGACGTTCTCAACCGTCGACATTTCCTCCTTCGCGTTCGGTGATGTCACAGACAGCCAAGATGGTAAGGCCCCTGGCACGTCCGTCTCGTTGCTTGTCCCTTGCGAGCGTTTCACTTCTGGACTACCGCTACTACTGCAACTTCCAGGAGTATTGATCAGCGAGATCCGACGGTCGCCCGCTTCTTCCGCCCATTCCACCATCCACTCAGCCGCCCACATCTCCTCCCCCAGCTCCAGCCCCAGGGCGGTCAACGCCGCGCTGGCCTGTGCCGACGTGGACGCAGAGGCCTCGCACAGCAAACGGTGCGAGTGTTGCTTTCCAACCGCCTCCGTGAAGGCCGGCAACAGTACCACCTCCGCCAGCGGCGAGCGCAGTTCGGCGGGTAGACTTTCCAAGCACTCCAGCCACATCGCAGCGCAGGCTTGCTCCCCGCCGATGCGCGCTAGTGACGCCAGTCCTCCCGTGACAGACGTCACCATCCTCATGCGCGGGCTTTGCTCCAGGCTACCACTCGCAAGCACAATGGACAGCAGCTCGGCCACCGCCGCGCGCGCATTTCCCGCACCGACGGCCTCCGCCAACGCATCCATTGACGCCGAAGCAGGCACCTTCAGCAGTTTGCCGTCTCGGGTGCCGAGCAGTCGCATGCTCGCCAACGCAGGATGCATCGCCTCGCGCTGAAGAAAGTCAGGGAGAGGGCCGAGACCGGCTTGGAACACGGTGCGCCAGTGTGTCCACTGCAACAGGTCGACCATAGCAGGCGCGGCAGAGAGGCATCGGAGCGCCATCGTCTTATCCACATCCCCGAGGCACCCGACCGTACCGACTGTGCTCACTGGTGGGGAGGCGCTCACCAGTATGGTCGCAGAGGCGACGATTGGGCTGTCACTTACGCCATCCGACGTCGCACTTGACGACTGCTGTGCGATGGTAAGGAAGTCAGTCATACTGAACCCCAGCGCCGCCTCCACCTCCGCAGTGGAGCTCAACCCACAGTGACTGGCTAACGCGACGCGCGCCGCCTGCTCCTTGTCGCTGCTCGAGATGGCGGGAGGCAACGTAAGGAGCACCTGCCGTGCCAGCTGCTCGCAGGAGAGGAGTAGGTTCAACGATCCGTGTCGCGCGCCTCCGCCGCCCCCGACAGCGCGCTGCGCGAGCAGCGTTAGCGCAGAGGACGTAGCAACGAATTCCAACAGACTACCGTGCCCGAGACTCCCGAAGCATGGGGCGCCTAGTTTGGCTGCAACCGCACTCTCGACGTATAATAACGCGGGTAAGCCCTCTCCAGCCGACATCTCCGTAAGCATCTCCGACACGGCCTGGTGCACCTCCTCGTGCCCTACGCTGCCAGCCGCGACATCCTCAGCGCCAGCCACACTAACCACCGTCGTCCCCGCCTCCTCTATATCGCTACTCGCCTCTTCACACGCACCCACCTCATCCTTATGATGGCCTTCTCCGTCACCTTTCACCATCGTGAGATGCTGGACGAGCAGATCGAGCAGTGTTGATCTGCGACACGAACGACGCACACAGGCATACGAGCGGGGACGTAGTGTCAACTGCATGCGAGTAGCAGAGGAAGACACGAAAATGTCATATCATCGACAATGGTGGTTGAATAACAAGTCTACGAGTTAACGCATCAATGGTGAGATGTGATGACGGTGAGATTGAGGGGATATTGGGCGCACCCAAACACATCTACAGCCAAAAAATTGCTGGCGTTCTGCAACTGCTCTATCTGACACGCGTACTTTTTTTCCATTGCCTGGGAAGGACATGCCAGCAGGTTGGAAACAAACCGGTAGCGCTCCTCCATCAGCTGCACTGCATCGCCGCGCTGCCGCCCGTAGTCTCGCGGAAGGTGCTTGGCGGCGTGCCAGAGCAGCACGGACACGCGGTCGTTGAAAGGAGGGGCTCGCCTGTCGTCATCATCCTCATCCCCGAAGGTTGCCAGGTCAGCAATTATCCAACCCGTGGGTGTTTCGGCGTCGAGCTTCACCTTCTTGCGGTCGTAGATGGGACGCACGCTGGCGTGGAACACTCCCAGCTGGTCTAAGCTCTGTTCGAATTCGCGTTCCCATTTCTTCCGTATCTTATTAGTTTTGGACACAAACTCGTTCTTCGCGTCGCGCTCGAAGGAGCGCTCCAGCTCGCGCGCCCGCCTCTGCATGTCGCGGAGCGTCTTGATGTAAAATCCGATGTGGCGAGTGGAGCGCGCGCACAGCTGCATCGGGTCAGATACCCCTTTGAACTCCGCCAGCGCGAGCACCACATCTTTGGGGGAAAGCGGGTTGTCTTCGTCGGATTTCTTGAATTTCTTGAAATTAGGACGCAGCAGACGCTGTAACGCCTCCATGACGTCCGCTCCCGACACTTGAGGGATGGCCGACATACCTGTTGGGGGTTGAAAGACTTTCACAACCTGAAAGCATAGGGCAAGAAAATGCTGGGTTAGAATGTGTGTGTGTTCTTGTGTGCGTGGATGTGTGTGTTTTTCGGGGGAGAGGGTGGACATTAGTACTGCATATAATCGACAGGGGAAGGAACACTCTTGAATGCAAGCGGCTGTCGAATGCCATGATCATTTCGAAAGTTCAGGAATAGGAGATAGTTGTTGACATGCATCCCTCAATAACGAGGCGATCGACGGGGTGTCATCTGAGACAGGACATGAAACTTTGGATCAAGTGATATGAAGATAGGATGTGTGTATGCGTTGCAGGATGTCTACCTGCACGCATGTCAACACCAGGAATATCATAAGTACACGGAGTAGAGAGATCAAATATGCCAAAGCCGTGAAAACCAGCCCGAATGTGAGAATTTGCATTGCTTAATCTACAGGCAAGCAGCACTACCACGGTTGCTATGAATGCGATGCTCGTCTTGAGAGTGGCGATGAACGCATTATACTTAAAACGCATCATTTTCACTCAAGTGACTGAACAGGTCAATACAGCCCTCCGTGTTACCACCATAGTACTCAAGAAAGTTCTGCCATTGTGCGGCACAGGTAGTGAGAGCGGGCCTTAATCGAGGCAACCGAATGAACATGGGTTGTCCCGTGTTGCATGTGACTATATTATGGTGCGTATTTGTCGTTGGTATTGCGATGTGCTTTTTGCAATACTTGTTGTCAATGAACTTGACAGTTAATTGCAAGGAAGCACACCTTTGGATGCCTAAGTAGCGGGCCGAGTCGCAGGTCGTCGTAGTTTTGAATGTGCGGGTTGCTGACGCGCTCCTTTGTCACGATACTGTCCTCCATGTCCGACAAGGTGCAGATCGGATGGGTGGCGAGATAGGCATCGATGTAAATTTCGATGCGCTGCTCCAAGTCCATCAGCTGCTTCAAGACTGGCACGTGAAAGGGCCTGTTACAGTAATAGAAAAGTCATTGCAGCAGCCTTCTCTCAATGCCGCCTGTGCGATATGGCGCCGACGGTGTCTGTGAGCGATTCAATTTCCACCACGTGAGAAAAGCGTTGGGAACGCACACGGTATATAGATCGTCGATCGACAAGTTTTACGGGATAGAGTTACGGACGGCGCATTTTTACCGCAAATATTACGAGTAGAAACGTCACTGTAGCTCATAAGTTTTCTGTCAACTTGCTAACAATAACACCAGCATGGGGGGAGGGCCTCGAGTGAGTATAATTGGCTCCATGATACTCATTTCTGGGTACTAGTAGCCATATACAATGAGGCACTCCGTGTTAATTGAAGGATAAACTGTCGTCAAAATATTTCATATCAATTCAAGAATTTTTTGTTACTTGACATACCGCGCGGATTTAAAGATGTAAATTACGCGTCAGGGATTCCACGGGAAGAAGCAACACAGTCATAATTCGAGCATGACGAGTCACAGCATTGTATTGTGCGCGATCAAGGTCCAAAGATGCGGGTAAGACGCGACTAGCACCTATCGCGACTTCAAGGTTACCGTACCTGCCGAGTCCAAGTGTCTCGAACGATTTCACGCCCAACTCTTTACACACTTGAGCGATTACGTTGCCGTGATCGAAATGGCTGTGTGCCCGGCTGAGTGTGTCCCGGGACAGGCGCACCAGCTGCTCGACCATATGGGTGTTGAACACGGGGTAGAAGCGCCCGGCTTTGTAATTGCACACTGAGGACGTCTGGAACTGAAATTCGGAGAAACTGGTTATCCCGTACCTCTGAAAATTTAGGTCTTCTCCGATCTCTTTTCGCCAACAGGCCGTAAGCTCGCTGTAAGTAACGCCAGGGTTCCGAGTAAGTAGGCCATGCAGTTTGCTTTTGAGCTCGCTCAAATCCAGGCGTGGTGGCGGGTTAGCCTGACTAGCAGCGTCTGGGAGTCCGCTACGCGTCACCAATAGCCGAATCGAGCGGTCGACCCCGACCTGTGCCAGCTCTACCCCTTCCACGCCACGGCACAACAGCTCCAGCGAGGGCTGGCCGTGCTCGGAGGGGACAAACCGACGGCCAAATTTACGTTTGTACGCCGGGGCGAAATCCGCGAAGCGGAGCTCCCCGTCCCGTTCGCGCAAGAGGGAGTGAAGTGCCTCGGCCCAAGATAGTGTCACAAAGCTAGCTGCCTGGTTGCTCGTCCCGGCAGTGAGAGCAGTCGCGGCGGAGTGTGCCCACACGGACATTGCACTACCTCTGCGAGATGAATAAAGCAGTTTGGTTGCGGCAGTGTTGTCGGGCAAAACCTAAAGCCTTGTACCCGTAGTATACTGTGGCAGAGGAGGCTCGAGGTTTATTGAGGGGTCGTCGTTGAGTTGGGCAGAAGAGTGAGACTACAATACTAAAGGCTCGTAGTTTGTTCGGCGTGGTCTATCTAGACGCGGTCTGAGTCCTGAACTCTTTGTAATCTATATGTTTTTTTCTTTTTTTTCTAAAGGGGGGGGGGGGGGGGGGGGGGGGGGGGGGGGGGGGGAGGGCGCGGGCTACTTAGTCGCCACGCATTTCGAGTAGTCCTTACAGCTGGCGAGTAACGGAAGAGCATACAGGTAGTGTGCCGAGGATAGCCCCTACCACAAACCCCTGCTTCTGATGTGATACTTATGGGTTCGTCGTGAGATCGTCGAGTGTACAGCAAAAATGCGAGTATTCCACTATGATCTAAAGCTTGATCTGACTGGGCAGAAATGGCGGAAAGGTGTACGCATGCGTTGTCTTAGCGGCCGTCGTCCTTGAACGTAGTCCGTGACAGTGACTGGCCAGGTCCGATCGAATTCGCGTTCATCCAGGGCGAGGCGATCATGTCGTCCTGTGAAGCTGGTGAAGAATGAGTACAAGTACCAATAACCCTACCTGTACTCTGGTATTACGGGTACCTGTACGGATTACGACGATCTTCCTCGGGCTTAGGTTTTTTTCTCTTTTCTTCTTTTTGCTTGGTGGCCTCCACTGCTTTTTCTTGTAAGAAATATTTTGATTACGACGATATGCCATATATCTCAGTAGGCCACGAGCCCCTAGGGAATGTGGGATATCGTGAATTCCATCTTGCAAGCTTAATTCCATCGTGAATTGCTAAAATCTGTGTCTTTGTGTGTTTCTGTGTGGGTGTGTGTTTGTGTGTGCCCGTCTGTCTGTGACACGGTCGGTCGGTCGGTATGTCCCCTTATCATTAGCTCGATTGGATTCGATTCTACAAATGCGAATTCACCAGTTAGGAAAATATTTGTCGGGTTTTAGTCCGCTCCTCCCCTCCTCCCCTCCCCCTCATCGGGGGCGCCCGCGCAAGTCGCCCCCGCAAACTCCTTCCTCTCCCTCTCTCCTCCTTGCTCGTAGCGGGGAGGCAAGGGAGGGGGGTGGCTCTATGCGTCCTCTTGCGATCTACGTTGCTGCCCGCCGGGCCTTGTTATGGCCGGCCAACGGGCCGTTGACCGGCCTTCGCGTCTTGTTCCCGGGCCGTCCCGACTGGCTTCTCCCTCCCCTCTTCCTCCTTTCGCCCGGTCCTCCGCGCATGGACCTACCCGTCATGCCTCTGCTGCTCGTCGCGGCCGTGCTATGGTCTGTGCGTCGACTGTTGTGTGCCCCCCTTCCCCCCCTGCCCATACTTTCGCATCGGGCGCCCGCCGGTGGTGCTGCGGCGGCGGCCCCCGGAGGGGGTTGTGCACGCAGCCCCAACGGCATTTACCCCTACCTCCACGCGGTGGGCGCTGGTAAATATGTAGCAGTGCCATGCTTGGCACAATAGGGGGCTAAACGAACACCGCAAACTACGAACCGTTGAATCAACAGCTCGCGGGAAGCCATGTACGGAGGGTTTTAGGAAATCATAATATTCACGGTCTATACACATCCGTCCTTAGCCACCTCACCCTCCTCTGCATAACAACATCACCACATGGCCACAAGTCCTACTCCTCGGCTCCAGTTCCTCCATCGTCCTCAAATCATGCAAATCCATTCCACACACGAAGGGGTAGCTGACTCGCTCTCCGTCCCCATCCGTCTCCAAGCCACGGTCCTCACCGGACCCCTTGACACTATTCACAACCGCATGCCCACCACACACCCAACCGCTAAACATACCTCGCCACCCACCACCATCCACGCATCTTGGATTCCTCTCTTAACACCCCACCTTCCATGCTCCCCCACCACCCTCTCCCCCGGCATCAGACCCTCCCGCATCAACACCACCCCTCCCATTTTCCCCACCAAACACATTGAAGCGGAGTACCTCTCCCCCTCGCATCACTCCTACCCTCCCTGCGACGTCAACCGCATCATTTCCAAGCATAAGGACACTAAATACGGCCAGACACAATACATAGTTGAATGGGCCCTAGAACACCTCATGGAATGGGACATCCAACTTCAACTTGACGACGGCTTCCGCCTCATCTCCTCCACCCCCACCTCGGTATGTCTCCCCACCCCTCTCCCTCCCTTTGTTCTATTTGCCACGAACCCCTCCACCCATACCCCACTTCAACATGTAGCACATGCCCGCACTTTGCCGTCCATTCCCACTGCCGCCCCGCTTTGGGGCCCGACACGTGGCGCTGCGACAGGTGCGAACGCGGCCAAAAGCACGACCTCACCCGCCTACACAAGGTCCGGTGGGCCCCGTGCCTCCAACTCCACGACATCATTGTTGAGACCCCCTCTCGCCCCAATGCCATCAATGCCTTCAGTTCCGGCTTCGTTCCAACCACCAAACCCATCCCACCCGACTCTACACCCACCCCTTGGACACCCCCCTCATCTCCTTTGACCATGACCCCATCAACCCAGACCTCGACATGCTCCCCACATGCACATTCACCATCCACACCCACCCCACCCTCCACGGCACAACCATCATATGCACCCCTGACGGCCGAGCGGTCTCAACCCTCTCCGCCCCCCGCATCCGACACCTCTTCCAACACTTCCGCCCCGACCTCAGACACCACACATTCGAAGAAGAGGTGTACCATCTCGTCACAGAACTAGGCTCCCGCTCGGAAATCCACTCACCCACACCCGCCACCACCACACGCAACCGATGGGCCACTCGCGAGGACCTCCTCTCAGCCCTTCGCAACACCTTTCATATCCAAACCGAACTCTATTTAGACCCCCTCAACAAATCTCTACATTCTCACACTTACCACTCACTCTACCGAGAAGACATCGTCTTCTCATCCAGCGGCAACAACGCTCCACCCACATCGCACTGCACTAACATCGCTAACCTGAAATACGACCATGAATGTATGCGACGCGCCATGGAACACGCAATCACTACCGCCCACTCCACAGCCTCACACTCTCCCAGCGCTACCATCCTCATACTTCTCCGCTGGGATCACACACCATGTCACCACTCCAAATACATCAATTCACCATACACCCACCACCTTTACACCCTTCCTAACGACGCAAACACCTTCCTACCCCTTGACCAACACACAAGCAACCCCATCCCCACACCATTCGGTTCACGTTGGATGGTGGACATATACCTCGTCGCCAACCCCCTCGCACTTTTTTCTTTGCCCTCGCAGACAGCAATGACCGCCCTCCACAACACAATCGAATCTATATACAATACTCACTTCACCAATCCCTCCATTACCATCCCACCCCGCCCCTCTTCGACACTTACTCACCACACTCCTCATGCATGACTCCTCACTTACTCCACCCACCTCCCCCCCAACCCCACCCACCCATCACTTACCCTCTTCCAGAGCGCACGTCACTGACATACTTCCCAACCACAAGCGTCCTTGCTTGGGATTGGTAGGAATTCGTTTACATTGATAGCTCCAAAAAAGGCAGCTCCTCCCCCCTTGGAGCGGCTGCCACCCACCCCGCCTCGGATACACGCCAAAAATTTGGTGACCTCCACCCCTCCGTCTCACACCATCAATCGCGTAGAACTCGTGGGCATCGATATCGGCCTACAACTAGGACACACCCACCGCCTCACGGACATCGTATGCTCGCTCCACCTTCTCCAAGGCTTCATGTACTGCCCATCCGCCTACCGCCATCACATCCACCGCGACACACTTTACTCAATCACACACACCTTCAAAACACACTGCAACTCAGGCAATCGCACCCATCTAGGCAAATCAAAGCACGCAACCACTCTCTTAGCAATGACCTCGCGGACGCTCTAGCTAACAAAGTTACAGACGGCCACCCACCCGACACGACGTACACCACGGGTTCAGTCGTGTCTCTAGGCACATAGACATGGCCATACACTCTCATACCCCAATCCCTAGGAGAACCCACGCTGCACAGGGGGGTACTAAGCATACGACGCACACACATACAACACCAAACACACCCATACACCCGTCTCACAAACCACCAAACACGGCGCCCTTGTCGCCACATGGCCGGTAACTGCCCTTCTATGTCCGGACTTAGACAAGACCGCCACAACATCGCGCTACAACTCCTCCTCTCCCTCTTGGAACGCCACAACGGAGGTCGGTGGGAGACCATCACGGCGGATCTCTTGTAACTAGTCCATCATATCATTCACATTCGCCACACTCATCCACAACCCCCTTGACTGCCACCCCCTCCCCCCTCCCGTATGCTTACCCGTCTAGTTGTTGTTGACGAAGGCCTCACGCCCGACTCGCTCACCTCATGCCAGGCCATCTTACCTGGCGACTTACTCCCATCATCGGTAAGACCCCGCAAACCCGACTTCATTCGACTTCTTGAACCTAGATTCGTTGGACACACAAACGGCCGACGAAGCCACTCCTCGATTAGAAAGATTCACATAGGGGAATGGAAATATTGCACGGACTACAACCTCTCCCACACTGAACAACTTATTCGCAATAAATACACCCCTCGCCAACGCCACTCAACATCACTGGCCGGGTACCGAGGTCGACATACTACCCATAATCATGAGCCGCACATGTACACCTCACACATCCACAATAAGAAGTCTCACCTCCCTTCTCACCCTCCGCACTGACCTCCCGGACAAACTCGTCTCGAAAACACGACTTGGCACCACACGCATCCTATCGCAACTCCACTTGCACATTGTCGTATAGCTGTACTATCTCCTTCTCATCTACCGCATCAACTTCACACGACCACACGCCGCACCTCTAGTCACCGCACTCACACACGGCTTTGACCAATACCTACCAGCCTCACGCGCGTCACACTCCCCGGGGTGGGAGTAAAAACCCCCAACACGCTTTGGAGAGGTTGGATTTTGGCGGTTCACGGTCTAACCATGACTTGTAAGTTTCCGGCATGGCGTAGTTGGGAGGGCCCAGAGACATCAGCCGGTTTCACCCGGCACATGTTGTACACAAATTCAATTTCAATTCCCAACCCAGCTAGTCCCCTTGTAATATCTTCCGTGCGGGCCCCGGTCGGAGTCTCTATATGCCTAAAATCCTCGCCGCAGAAGCCCTCTCAACGCTTATGGAAAGGGCCATCGACCTTCCAAGAATTACGATAGACACCCTCATGAACACACTCAGTATTCGATCGCCCCCTCCTCCATATGATGCTTTTGGCTCCAAGTGTACTTGTTAGCACTAGCATCCCGTTGCCTAGGGCTTATGTACAAGATAGCTATTCGTCATCCTAGGACTTAGTGTTATGTTATTCGCGGTACTCTATTCTCTATTACATTTTACTTACTTATTCCCTATTATTGGCGGTCGGCCGGCCCCGCCGGTGCCTTCGCTGGCCGCCATCTCTCTCCTCTCACTTCTCTAGTTACCACACCCGGCCCCCTTGTGGGGCCGGCGCGGCCTACGTGTAACCATCCGTTCCCGATTCCGACAGTACTTCATGCCCAGTCACTCGGATCTTATTGACCCCGTCTTCGTTGCTTGTCGAGCGGCCCGCTACATGATGGTCTCCCGAACCATCAAAAAAGCTATCACCGACCTCAATGCGACAAAAAAGCGATATGGTGCGCAAACTCGGACACCATGCACTCTCGACCGCATATCTCAATCGCTCGTCCAACCTCCGGGACGCACTCCACGTCGCCACGGTAGGGTGTGTGTTCCCATCGGGGGAGGATGAGGATGGTTGCGCTGGGTGTGTGAGGGGCTGTGAGGTGTGCGCTGGTGATTGCGTGTTCCATGGCGCGGCGCATCCATTCGTGGTCGTATTCGGGGTTGGCGATGTTGGTGCCTTGCCATGTGTGTGGGGCATTGCTGCCACTAGATGAGAAGACTATGTCTTTTGGGTAGAGGGAGTGGTATGTGTTAGAGTGAAGGGATTTATTGAGGGGGTCGGAGTAGAGTTCTGTCTGGATGCGGAATGTGTGGCGGAGAGATGTGAGGAGGTCCTCTCTAGTGGCCCATCTGTTACGGGTGGTGGTGGCGGGTGTGGGTGAATGGATTTCTGAGCGAGAACCTAGGCGAGTGAGGAGGTGGTAGACCTCCTCTTCGAACGTATGCTGCGAGAGGTCGGGGCGAAAGAGTTGGTAGAGATGGCGGACGCGGGGGCCGTTAAGGGTGGTGACCGCGCGGCCGTCGTGGATGGCGAATTTACCGGTAGGGAGCATGTCAAGGTCGGGGTTAATGGGGTCGTGGTTGAATGTGATTAGGGGGTGTGACCACGGAGGAGGTCCGGGTTCTGGCAGGATGGGTGTGGTGGATGGGACAAAGCCAGAGTTAAATGCTGTGAGGGCGGTGGGGCCGGAGGGGGTCTCACTAATGGTGTCGTGAAGTTGAAGGCATGGGGCCCATTGGACCTCGTGGAGACGGGTGAGGTCGTGTTGTTGGCCACTAGCACACCAGTCGCACTGCCATGTGGCAGGTCCCTGAGCTGGGCGGCATTGTGAGTGGATTGCAAAGTGCGGGCATGTGGAGCAGGTGGAAGTGGGTTCCAAGTGAAGAGGGTTATGGCATATGGAGCAGTCAGTGGGGGAGGGGGGGGGTAGGGTTACCGATGTGGGGGTGGAAGAGATGAGTTGGAAGCCTTCGTCGAGTTGGAGGTGGATGTCCCATTCCGTGAGGTGTTCCGGGGCCCATTCGACCATGTATTGTGTTTGTCCGTATTCTGTGTCTTTGTGTTTGGATATGATGCGTGTCACGTCGCAAGGGGGGAAGTGGTGGTCTGTGGGGGTGAGGTATTCCGTGTCTATGTGTGTGATGCGGGCTGTGGGGTTGGTAGTGGTGGTGCGGGAGGAGTGGATGTCTGGGGAGAGGGTAGAAGGGAGTCTGGGGAGGTGTGGGTTGAGGAGGGGAATCCAGGAGGGATGTAGGGTGGTGGGGAGGGAGGCTTGTTTGGTGTTGAGGTTCGTGACGGGGAGGCGGTTGTGGATAGTGTCAGTGGGTTCGGTGAGAATTGCGGCGAGTAGGCGAACTGGGATAGTGAGAGAAGTGTCGGACCCTGTGAGTTTGGAGATGGACTGACTGGATTTGAGGATGAAGGAGGAAGGGGTGGCGCGGAGGAGGACTTGTGGCCATGTGGTTATGTGAGGTGAGGGAAAGGGGAGGGATGTTG
Source organism: Tetraselmis chui (assembly GCA_026401115.1). NCBI lineage: Eukaryota > Viridiplantae > Chlorophyta > Chlorodendrophyceae > Chlorodendrales > Chlorodendraceae > Tetraselmis > Tetraselmis chui. Next base: position 3,944 of record JAPMLY010002207.1, on the reverse strand, counting down.
TGAAATAAGGTGCCGGCATCACGTTGGGCACGCACAAGGCATCTGAGCGTGGGGAAGGATAGGTTGCCTGACATTATGGATTCAATGGGCCAGTGGGAGTATGTGGTGGAGATTTTGTGTATGTGGGCTCTGGCCATTTGGCCCCTGTATCCGGGGGAGTTCAGGGTTTTGTGGAGGTGGCAGACTGTGAGTTGTGCGGCATGGGCTTTGAGGGAGGGGAGGCCGTAGCCGAGGTCGGAGGTGGGTCGGTGAAGGGCGGTGCGGGGGAGGCTGCGTACCGAGGAGACGGCTGAGCGGAGGGCGCGGCAGATTTGACCTTCAAGGGTGTCCAGTTGGGAGTCGCTGAAGAGTCCAAGTTGAAGGGTAAAATGTTTGCCGAGTAGGAGGCCACGGATGACGCGTATCCTGCGAGATTGGGTTAGTAGGGAGGTGGAAAGGGCGTCGATGAGGGAGGTAGTGGTGCGTTTGAGTTCATGCCAGTGTTTGGTGAAGGTGAGGGAGGTGTTAAGTTCGACCCCGAGGACTCGGTATGTGTCCGAGGGGCCAATGGAGGGAATGGGCGAGGGTGTGGAGTTGATGGTTAGGAACTGCGATTGGAGGTGGGATGTGAGGAGGGTGGTGTTGGCAAGGGAGAGGGCGTTACCCAAACGCCAAAGGGCACCGGTGATACAACATTTTTGGATGTTGACGGTCATACCTGTGTAGGCGCTGAAGAGGGAGAGTTTCTTTAGTTGGATGGCCATGTTGGGGGTCGAGCCCGTGGCTATGCTGAGGTCGTCGGCGAATCCGTGTCCGGGGTATGTGGCTGTGGGTTCTGTAGGGTCAACGTTAGTGGCGGGGGGCCCGGGCCGGTAGCCCCGGCTGCCGACCGTGAGCCAGCGGAGAAAGGGTTCAAGGAAGAGGGTGAAAAGGAATGGGGAGAGGGTATCGCCTTGCAGGGTACCTCTATTAATGTCGATGGAGGGGGTGGGACCATAAGGGGTAATGTAGTCCGTGGATGAGACCCCGTAGAGGTGTTCGCATGTATCTACAAAAGTGGAGGGCATACCGAGTTGTCTCATGTGTTTGAACATGATGCGGTGGTCTGCTGCGTTGAAGGCGCCTTTGAAGTCCGCGTACATAACATAGATGTCTTTCTTGTGGAGTTTCGCGTCCTCCATGGCCATGATTATGGAGGAGAGGGCGTCGTGGATGCTGCGGTGTTGTCGAAAGCCGTCTTGTTGGTCGCTGAGGATGCCGTGGGTTTCGGCGTATTTCGAGCCTGCGTCTTTTATAGGAGGTTATTCATGAGGGCGATGGGGCGATAGTTGTCGAGGAGGGTGGGGTCACCTTTTTTATGTAGGAGGCATGTTGTGCTATGGCACCATTCGGGGGGTGTGTAGGAGTTATGGGCGAAGAGGGATAGGAGAGAGTAGAGGGCGGAGCGGGTCTCGGGGGGTAGGAACTTGAGAATTTCGTTGGGGATACCGTCGGGGCCGGGGGCCTTGCCTGTGCCTAGCGAGTTGAGGGTTTTATCAAATGTAGCACGGGTAATCATATCGGCTAGAGTGAGTGTGGGGTCCCCGCGAGGTTCGATGGTGTAGTTGTCGGGGTTGTCAGGGTGTTCCCAGGGGGGTACGGGTAGGTCGGGCGGGGTGGCTCGCATGAGTTCAGTGGTGAAATGGGAGTGGATTGCGTCAATGACGGTCGAGGGGGAGGACGCCACGGTCGCATCGGGCTTGGTAATGCGGTGTAGTGTAGTGGTTGCGGTGGTCGCCGGGAGGAGGCCACTTTTAATTTTCAATCCGCGGTGGGAGGATTTCGGGGAGGCGTCATAGGCAGTATTGGTGCGGTTTTTAATTTTTTGTAGTATATCCGTGGTGGTGGTTCTGAGGAGAAGGCGGATGCGTGCCTGGCATCTTTGACTGATTTCGGTAGGGGAAAGGTAGTCGGAGGTTTGCAGGGTCCAACAACATGCAGCATGAGCCGTCTTCCTCCGCGCCCGGAGTCGACACTCTCCCCTCTATAGTTGAACAGCATAATTCCGAACATATTCAAAGCGCGGTGTCGGCTCTCGAACTCCGACTCGCTGAGCAGATTCATGCGTCTAACACCGCCTTACTAGCCCAGCTCGAACGTTTAACGAGCTCACATGTGCTTACGAATCGACATCAGTCCATTCCCCCTGATGCGACCATTGCGACTGAGGGTGGTAAGGCAGCCCCGGAGCTGCCTATCGATCTGATGAACGACGACCCCGAGCTCCACGAGCCCGAGTTCGTCGACTTTGCCTCCTACGGAAAAGTCATCCATGCCGGCTTGGAACAGCCTCCTCGCGACATCGACGAACCTCGCCTTTGGACGCTAACGGACGACACGGCCCGCTTCCTCAACGACAGAAAATCTCAAGCGGGGTGCGACGAGTACCTCCACATCGGGTGCTATGCCTTCTTCGACAGTTGCGCCAACGGGGCAATCGGCGAGGCTCTGGACGCGCTGTCAGCCGGGCCTCATGTACCAGCGGAGCGGGCGGCGGCCGTAGCCCTCATCCGAGCGGATCATTGCACCCACACCACGACGGATGAGGCCGCCCGAACTCGAATGGGCTTCCTCCCCCTCACCAAGGGCGGACAAACGAGCTCCGATTCGGACCGAGTGTTCGCCGAACTCGCCCACGAGCGTTTCTGCCGCCCGCGCCCTACCGTGATCTCAAGCGCACTGGACGAGCTACGCCAAGCGTTCGTCGTCATGATGTTTGAAGTCAGCTTGCATACCGCCAGCAAAGCAGCTGCTGGAGAAGCGTTTGCAAGAGCTACGCCGGACAAGCCACCGGACAGGACGCCAAGGCCAAGAAGGCGGCTGCCGACAAACGCAAGGTAGCAGAAGCAGCGGCAACAGCGGCCGGAACTAAGCCCAACGACGAGACGAAACCCTCCACGAAGAAGTGATGGTGTGACCCGCCGCGCCGATTCACGCTCCCCGTCATCCAACTACATGCGTCATCGCGTGCGGCTGAGATGGCGGGAGTGGGAGTATATTGGCGCGAGCGGTCAAGTCGTGAGCTGGATCCGCCATGGCGTGCGGGTCAAGTTCAAAAACGGCCTACGTCCCCGACCTTTCAACCACGGAGTCTCCATGAAGGACGCCACCCAGCCTCAAATCGACTTCCTATCGATAAAGCTGCCCCGCTTCGAAGCCTGCGGAGCCTGGGAGCGCGCCTACAACACCCGCTACATCTCCCGCATGTTTCTCGTCCCCAAGCCCGGAGTAAACAAATGGCGGCTTATTATCGACATGCGCGAACTCAACAGCTACTGCGCGGAATTCAAGATGTCGTGCGAGACCCTTAAGCACCTACGCCACCTATTCCGCCCGGGCGACTACTTCGTCTCGCTCGACCTCGCGGACGGCTACTACACGCTCGGCATCCGGGAGGAGGACCGCGATTTCTTCACGGTAAATTACAGAGGCGAGCTGTGGCGCCTCGCGTGCCTCCCGATGGGCTGGTTGGGGTCCGCTTACTATTTTTGCAAGCTCACACAAGCGTTCACCAAGTACCTGCGACGGGCGCCTACTCCAATGACCGCCAAGTCTGCGAGGCCATACAAGCCGTCGCGACGTTTCCTACACAACGTCCGGTGGCGCGGAGTACGCCTACTACCCTACATGGACGACAACTTGTTCATGGCCGGCTCGTACGAGGCAACTCTACTGCTCCGCGACCGCGTCGAGACCCTACTACACCAGCTCGGCCTCTAGCGCAACCCCGACAAAGGCCTTTGGGAGCCCACACAGGTTGGCAACCACCCTGGCCTTACCGTCGACCTCTTGAAAGGCGAATTTCAAGCCCCAAACGACAAGCTCCAAGCCCTCGCCAAGCAAGCTTCGGCGCTACTCGGTCGCGCTGCGACTACCGCTCGTTGGCTACCCGCAAGACAACTCGCGGCATTCGCGGGAAAAGCGCA